>SJOL01006875.1:385003-395793 GCA_004794785.1 Opisthorchis felineus | reverse complement strand
GAAACTGTACTGTGCACTGAGTAAGTATTTTGTCGACATTTGCTGAGCTCTTTAGATGCTCGCTGAAGTGAACAGCATGGAATATCTCACAAAGGATACATGCATGTTGTTTTCACAAACTAGAGCACAACCACCAACCCATCGTTGCGCACCACTACGCTCCCTAACAACGCACTGATGAGGTCACCTCTGTTGGTGATGAAACGTTTGCAATCAAATTGTCCAGCTCAGCGAACAAGCCAACGACCACAGTGGACACCTTCAAACAGGTTACTCGAAGGAAATCATTCTCGATGAGGCATCCGAAATAAGCTTGTGTTTCAAAGCATATTCCATTTGGCTAAAGAAATTCAGCCAAAATTGTCATAATAAGACCGAAAAAACGGTTGGAAGTCATAGCAAAGATAGTGAACACTGACGTAACAGGATGGCAGCATTAGGTTACTACACAGCTAGTCAAACATTGACTTGATATAAATGAACCCTTCATAAACAGTTCAACTGCATTGGGCCAATCCATTTGCTAGTTCCTGTGATCTTATCCAAAACACATTAGTGCTCCACCCAAAAGAGGTGAAACCCGCCGGTGTCAATAGCTAATCAGGTTCCTGTCAATCATATGATGATGCAAGTCGAAAGGTGTTTGATAGGCATGCTTATTCAGTTATTCTGACTTGAAACCATCGTTTGAGCTACTGGCGGACCCAAAAGTTGTTTGTTACACAGAGTCGCCGAGAAGCAGTGTGCTGTACGATCATTTTTGTCAACGTAAACCTTAAACAGATTGAGTGTTCATCGGGCCAAAAGGGACCATTGTGAAGAATCTTACGTTGTGAAGAATCTAGGGTTAGTTTCTATAATGAATTCACTGCTTTCATCCGTGCGCGTTTGTTGCTTACAAGATCACTTCGAACTAATCAGTCGGAGTTCCGAAAACAAAATGAGTCAAATAGCCCTGCAATAGTGGACGTCCTCGTGGCGTCTGCATCCTTTCACATAATTCATTTGAGTGTATTCACTAAGATCATGCAAGGACGCAAGCGCCAACAGAAGTAGCATCCCGACGTTCGTCCAGCGTTGTCCCCAAAATGGTGTTCCGTTGCGAATGTGTTTCAACCTCGCGGTCACGTTCCCAAGACCATGTATATGAAGATTGTACATATCTCATTGTTAACAAACATGAATAAAAAAGGCCTAGTGGACGTCTCATAACTACTCTAAACAGTAAAATCCCTGGATTTTCACTTTTGATCTTCGCTTATTGATCACAAGATAGTTCAGTTGCTAAGGCGCGAACTTGCTGACCGGGAGATCCGTGGTTCGAACCCAACCTCAGCAACTCGGAAACTGCTCATGTCTAGGCTTGGAAGTTTCTCAGCCGTCGTGCTTCCTTCAGGTGGCATCGGCAGCTAGGCACCGAAAGGGGGTTACAGTTGAACAGCTGAACGCTGATTGCAGCCGGACAAGAGTTAGTAACGAATAAGTCCGCTACGTTTTTCGTCTCCTCTGGAAAACCCAGCGGCGAAAGTTTGTAGTTAAAAGTCCCCGGTTTAACTTCATCCTCATACCAACAAAAGCTAACATCTGTTGTTAGCTCGATCAAGTTTGTCCGGATTGGGCCCATTTCATGGGGAAGAGAGCATATTCCAAGCCGAGTCAACGGCTTGAGTTAGGGGCACCGAATGCCAGAATAGGTCAGTGGGTCGCAACCCACCCAACCTTTCACGCATGAAACCAGTCTACAGACAATAATTCTTATCACTGGAAGAGATTCAGGTACCTAAGCATACGTTAGCATCCGGATGTTGTTCACTCCAAGTGATGACGGTCGCCGATTCTGTAACCCATCATTTTTCAGCCGAGTGATCAGCCGGTTGTAATGTTTTCAACCAAAAATTTAAAGAAAAGTAATTTTCTCTTCACGAAATGTCAGGTCAAATTTGGATCGTGATGCTTAAACCTTTTTCAGACAGCTTTTTACCGGCTAATCCTTCTCATACCAGTCAACCGTTGATAAGTCTCACAGATGGGAGGTACACAGAAAGTCCAGTCAGATTAGGCGTGATAGGCTATCTATGCTCATGTGAGCACAAACCTCTGTCGACCCCGTCCATACTCACCCACCGTACACGGCTAGTGTGTGGCGAAGACCGATCGCTAGCGAACGCATGCTATCCAATCTGGCTGCAACTAAAACGGAAATCAAAATCACTGATTGAATCATATGTTCAATTCCAGGCGAAGAATCCGACAGGACTTGTCACGTTCCGACAAAAGTCGGGATTGCGTGTGCGCTTTTCGGAACAAATGAAGATGAAGATCCTTGTGACAAAAGATATGACGACAGTGCCAGGTGTGAGTAGATCATCGCGTGATCTAACACAAAGCCAGGTTCGATGTGATCAGGCGGACCATTTCACTACTTAGGTCAGAAGCTGGTTGAAAAGTCATCCAGTCAACATGGCTAGTAAGAGTGGACTGCCAGAATGGAAACGGTGGGCTGACACATTGAGCAGTGAACAATGCGAATGGAAGTTTGCATCATTTGAATACTGATTAAGAGTCGTTTTCTTTCTGGAGAACTACTATGTGACTAATAAAACGCTCTTTTGGGTGAACTACTATGGAACCAGTAAATTACGAAGCTATCTATGTAGATTCACTGAGCATTTTCCCTCTGTTTTCATAGTCACATGCATGGTTGCCATTGAAAGATTTGACAGACAGAAAGAAGACAAATGAACCGTCACCGACACGTTAAGGACAAATGATCCAACGAAATATGAATGGGTCCATAAAGAACGAAGAAGTTGCTCAGTCTAAACAGATTATACATTGCTCATTGATTAGCTTTAAATAAGCAAAAAAAAACGAATATATATCTATATTTTTTCACAGACGACAGTTCTGTGATAAGTCATACTTTTTTTACTACTTTCCGTTGTCGACTCATTTTTGATTGACTTGTTTAGGGCGTTGTATTTCTAGATCTACAAGACTTTAAAACCAGTTTTGCATCTTCGTTTGCCTGCTTGAGTTTCGGAATGCTTTACTTGTAATCTCTGGTCCGGTCGGAGCTGCTGCATACACCTTAATGGACTTCTGCTGTTAGTAGTTCTTACTTTTCAAAGGTGAAATTTCAACATATGCCTCACCGCACTGATTCACCTGGTGGCTAGCGAACGGGATCCATCTGACTGATTGATATTTGATCTAGAGATGCACCGATTCAAGGATCAGCGTACCGGACGGATTACACTTCATTACGCCTACACAGCCATAATCACTGTTAAATTGAGAATAGCCCCACATTGATTTTGACTTGTATGTGCATCATTTTTTCGACGGAGTCAAATAACCACGGTGGGATGTTACCCACCCAACATCTCGTTAAATTGATAATTCACACGTTTTTATTGGACCAACCATACTTCATCAGCTGTTTCACCAATGAGTGGCCTTACTTTCAAGGTAAAGGCGTGGCCGGATGCAGAAAGCCGGTACACGAGTGCGCCCATCTCTATTGCAAAGTACGTGAAATGCCTACACAGCTATTCTGTTCCCTCGGATATCTCGATCTCTTCTCAACAGAAAGGTTTGATAACCTGCGTGGAGTTTGGTAAACCGATGTTCAAAACCTGAAGATAGCCCAATCAGGTGTGGCTTCCTCATCGAACAAGAGCGTAGGGTGCTAGGTGTGGACTGAGCCAAGTTGCAATAGAGAACAGACGGCTGGAGAACGACGTTCACTATTTTTGTGCTCACCTCAAGCGTACACATCACACGACACTCAATAGTCACCGGTTCAGAGGTCATGTGTAGTGAATGAGTGGTACCCATCACCTAGTTACTGCCTGGAGCCACGTAGGAGAATCTCCTGGTTTATCTAAAGGTCTACCCATGGTTTGTCGCAGTCATTTTTTGGAAGGATATGAGTACTGATGAGGTCATATGCAAATTGAGATGAACTCTCGATGAACTCTTTCGTAATTAATGACATATTAGTATTCTCCCGCTAACAGAAACCGCCTCGGAATTCCGGTGCGAGATTTCATCTCTAGTTCCGGCAACGCCAATTTGCATATCAACTCAAAAGTGAATTTTCAGCTAATTCGCTTTTTAAATCGAGTGAATGTCACAGATCCCACGTACTAAACCTACCCGATGAGCCCAACACAGAACGAAAACGCTAGCAAATTTCACACTCCACTTAACTGGGAATATAAGTACTGGTCTCCTGACGTATTGGTCTGGATGAACGTAGTGTAGCCAAGGGACTTATCCGATCGACAATGGGCGTATACAATTTTGCGGTCGAACTCAATAAATGTCCTCTAAGATGTGCAGGCGGTATCAAACCTATGGTGTCAGTGAGAGCAAATACGTTCAGCATCAAATCACTTGACCTTTAGATGCAATTTATTAGGTTTGAACGTATACCTCCGGAGAGCACAGCTCCGAGTGTTTCCTTCGTTAATGAGTAAAAAAAGAAATTAGCGCTGCTGGATCTAAGTCACTATCAAGAAGGAACCATTTGGGACATAGTGAGCGATTTGCTATTAGTCACCCAAAGTTCACTTCGACTTTGGATTCACTAAATTAAAAACAGTTTATCCAGTCCATGATTCAACTGGTTTTATGCCGCGTCTTTGTCACCGTAAAGTACCCACATTTTGTTATAAAACAGACTGTAATGGTGTGGATCGCTAGGAGGGCTATACTGTGTTGGACGCATTGGACTAAAAAACGAAATCTTCTGCTGAACCCGTGACTTGTATGTAAAGCTTTAAAGAATTATTTAAACTGATCAAATGAGATAGAGCAATTAACGAAATACACTCATTTGCAAACAAATTTAGTTTTGCGAGAGACTCACCTGAAACCCAGCTGAATCTCTCGTTTGTGATGTTTCCAGGTAAGTGAATGTGCTGCACCAGGCGCCTCATGTTTCAGTTGCTACGATATTCGAGATATCGCGATACATGTATATACGTAATGCACTACTGGAAACACCACAAACGAGAGACTCAGCTGGGTTCCAGGTGAGTCTCTCGAAAAACCAAATTCGTTCGCAAATGAGTGTATTTCGCTAATTTCGTGCAATTTGGTTTCAAGTAGAACATAAAGTTTAGCACCATTTCACATAATGTGATAGCGCATCTCCTGAGAAAGAATATAGAGAACTTGGTTTCCACTGAAAAGTAAAGTTTGTTCTGCGCTGTCCAAAATAACGATTGCTTATTGATACTGCTTTCAAAGGGAACATTGCGGTAGAGTCTGTGGTGCCACTCTCAACTTTCCGTCCCGATTTCTGCTTGAGGATACGCCAGACGTATTTCAACACAACAGGATAGCGCAGTCGTACACTTGGTCCACCTGACAAAATCACGATTTAGGTTTCAGAACACTATGGATCTGCTGTGTCAAGATGGTGCAGTAAAAATGCGAACAGCAGGAGGTTGTTACTACGCACGCTTCCAGTACGTAGTTAAACTATCCCGACAGAAATTGTCAGCAGCACTGCAAACGATACCAGTTTGTAGCAATTCCTTTTAGCTCCCCAGAGTGATCACATACGGGTCAAGTGGGCGCTTCAATCCCACAGCACCCATATTTCTCCTAACATCTTTCTGCCAAGTCATATTTTCTATGTATTCAACATTCCTCTGTCAGCACGGCAAAAGTGCAGTTCCTCGACAAACGATAACTTGACAGGTTTACTACTTGAATGATCCAGGTACCTTACATAAACCCGGTACTTTTACCACACACTTATTTTGCAACCATAGTATACTGCACATAATTTTATTCCATGTGTCGCTATGAAAAACCGGTTGATCATCCGCCCAAAAAAATGCAAGCCTCGCATCTCTACTACAACATAGCCTCTGCTGCAGACTGATTCAAGCGCCTCTTTGAAACCACAGGTGCGGTTTTTTGCTCCAATAGTGACGCAAATTGGCCAACGCAACTTTGACCTTCTCAACCTGTGCTACGACTTCACGCATCATATTTTAATCAGGGCTGATCAAACTTCCTGGATGAGTAATGCTCCTCAGTCTTCGGTGTTTCTTGTTGAGTGATAGAGACTGCTTAACTTAGGGCATCATTTCTCATGGCACATGGAAAAAGGATGAAGTGATCCTGGATACTTGTGCCTCTGTGTCCAGTTGCGCTTCCCCTCTCTTCTTAAAAGTGCAAACAAGGTTGTCTGCACAGTCCATTTTTTCATTTCTCGGTTTCTGCCTGAGAGATTTGAAAACCGCTTGTCGAGGGATGATGTTATTGATGCTGGCCCATCACCATAATTTGCTTCTCAGCGCCTCTTCTGGGGGATTCCTGCTCACTGCCTTCTGTCGGAAGATTGCCCTGAGGTGAGGGACGAAAGCGCCAGAAAGGGGTCGATAGACCATTGTTTTTCTGTTTAGAAGAGGTGGACAAGCCCTGATTCTAAACCAACCGTGACTGGAGCATGAAGCACACTTAGCTCAAGCTTGATCTCAAACTGAGACGAAGGGGAACACGCCAGTAAAATTTCTGGCTGACGGATGCTTTAAGAACCCTGGATGACCGCCCCCGACGAAACAGTGTATGACCTGAGAACAGTCAGCCATATACCGTGGAATGCCAACCCCGTACATCGATGTTGTGCCTTGTGGACTAGGTTTTGGTTGACCGGAGGCACCGAGATGCCCCTCCAAGACAGACTCATTATTAGGTCTTAGAACTCGAGAAGTATGCCACCCACAAAACAAGCACAAAATGGAACTCCATTCACAACAACGTCCTGTTTTTATACTCATCTGAGATGTTGACTATCATAGACTATTGTATAGTATTAATTTATCACAAACGTTCTCTCTAAATGCATTTTCTATCCTCTCTTCTTAACTCTGCTCACGCTCCTTTATCGCATACATCCAACTTTCTTCATCGCCTCAAGGTCACTCAGTGTAACCACCAGTTGGAGCTGTACTGTTACCAACAAACCGTCGAAATCCACAAGAATTACTTAAAAGTTTCTAAGAAATGATATTTTGGCTTTCCGCTCTATATTACCTTAGTAACCTCCAATATGCGCACCTTGATGCGAATCGTTGGATGTCGACGTTTACTGAAATTCCGAGACTCAAGTAGAATGGCAAGCTCCCCCACGACCCCTAATTGCTAATTCTGATAGGCCCTGCAAATTACAGCTGTCTGGAGATCACGCTGCAACAAGAATGTGAGGCTGATGCTGGATAGTGCTTAATCTGTTGGCTCAGTCGAATTTGCTCGGTCGGTCCCTAATGAACAACGGGCTTAATGCTGTACGACTGCACAGTGTATTCAGGATATTCAGAACACGAAAAAACAGGACTTCTTTTTACACTTACCTGCAAATTACACTGGTGTTAATCAGGGAATCGAATTAATCTCTTGTTTATGAAATTCCTCAACTGAATGTGCTGCATCAAAGCCACCTCATGTTTCAGATGGTACGATATTGAAGATACTACAGCACATTTTCTGACGGAACGCACTACGTTGGTGTTAACGAATTGCTTTCGGAAAACCTGTAAGTAGCGCGTTAGGTCAAGTGAATCTCTGTTTGTAGCAGTAGAATATGTACAGCAGTCCGTGAAGCACATTCCTCGAGTGAACAGTTTACGGGTTGACACCGCCGGCTCTCCAACACCAGTTGTCAGCAGATGACCTTCACCACTACGCACTATTAGTTATCGTGTCTCTCAAATAAGGTACGTCGAGTCAACCTTTGTCAATTGTTCGTACACTTGGATCCCGTCTTGGTCGGTCCTGAATCGCTCTCTAGTGGTTGTTCGTTTGGTTTTCAGCAACCATTTAGTCAACCACGCCAGCGTAACTGACGTATTTACAAAACTATGTTCCCAATAAGTGCAACCTTCACAGTGCAGCTTATTCACCTGCCATTACAGTTTGTGGTAAACATAGCCTAGACGATCTAGGTACTGGGTTCCTTCCTAATCTTTGGGATCTATGAGACCGTCCTATCAGTCCGCGTTACCAGTGACTGTGTCGTACGTTATTCGTGTGACAAGAGACATCATTTTTGTAGGTCAGCACTGTCTGCGCTTTGCATTGCCTCTTGTCTTGTCCCAGTGCTTCATCATGTAGTTTTAGCTCATCTCATAACCTGCAGATCCTCCTCCTCTGTTCGCGTTCCCTATGACCCAGTGGTATTGTCCTACTACTACCATAGAGCGTACATTAGTGGTTATGACACCTTCAATGCATTACAGCTGGCAGCAACTGCAAACACGTTCGTTAAGTGATCAGAAACAAAACTTCGCAAACCCAACGTCTTTCAAAAGTAAACCTGGCCAGTGCATCAGTAAACTTTTGGGAGCTATTCCAGTCTAGTCAGGTATCCGGTGCAAAGTCTGTTTTAATTGAGACTGTTAGTAAACTTTGGCCATTATGGATGTTACAGCCGGCTCCACATTCGGTAGATCATGGCCCGTGTGTGGAGCTCTCCAGGGATACTCTACAATTGAGACTGTACACGACTCTGGGACATGATAACCCATACCAGCTTGTTTGACCACTGAAGAACTCTGCTCCTCGACCAACTAACTCTACCACATCAGAATATCTGAGACGAAGAACTGGTTCCCGCTGAACGAAATTCCGCAATCCTAGTCTTCATCCCTAAAAAAGACATTATGAATAAAATAGCCACTGAGGGATAAACCTGATCGTCGAAAGTGTAGACAATCACCATACTTCGCATTAGATACTTGAGGAAAAATCGAAGTTTCCGAAATGAATGGGGCTGAATATACTAGCTGTTCATGGTAAGCAAACTGGCACAGTGGCACCAGACCAACCTACGGCTTTCAGACCTCATCTTTCGGACTGTCATGAGTATCTTTTCCGACCATTAATTCTTGCGAAGTACGGCTCATGTTTGGTGACAGAACTGTGTCAGTGAAGGAGGGGGGTGTCGTTGACGTTTATTCGGCTCAGGAAAACCTAGCAAATCCTAAGCAACATCCCGGACCGGATAAAAAAGACGACGACAGTGCATGTACAGTGCGATTAGTGACACTGCACAGAATAGAATGTTGTTATGCTCCGACACTTTTATGCTTTTTTCCTAAGGTAACCAAATGTGTTTTATCGTATAATGTTGTCTGTCACAAACATCATGCACCAGATTTTAGGATTCTCATATATATATATATATATATATATATATATATATTGCACAAATTGTGGGACGAAAGCAGCTTCATAAAGGAACACTCGTTAGAAAATAGGAATTTCACCTAACGACTCCAACGGAGTTGGTTAGGTTTCTTCCTCTTTCAAATGTGAGTAGCACTTTCGCTGCTAATTTCCGTGCCATAAGCAATGGTTGGCTTTCTACAGAGAAATTCGCAGTTGAAATATGTAGCCTGGATATTATTGGGCACTCAGTACATCGCCACAAATCGAGAAACTGAAATAAGGAAAACGGATAACAAATTAACCGGCACAAGCGTTCGTGATACACGTCATTCCCGCCATACAATCAGGGTTCATAAAAGTTTCGGACTGTAAAGAGTCCAACTAAAAAGTAAATGTGTTGTACCAGGACGGATATGCGTTCCAAAGAATAATGCGTACGTCGAAAATTCAGTTCTCATGGGAAAGTCCACCATTATCAAAAAGTGAACTAATCCCGTGATGGATTTACTTCCGGATCCCGGTCACTGGAGTAGAAGCAAACCGTGCCTAGGAATGGCAATTTAATCACTTGGTGGTTTTGTTTGGAATCGTATGGAGGAGATCCAATGGTGCATGTGATTTTGCCAATCTCCTGTGTTCCCAAGATTTGCAACGGTAGCATGGTGGCCAAATACGGCCTTTTAATTTTACGCTACTTATGAGTAGACTGGATGCTGAAATAATGAAGGAGGCTTTCGAGTGCTTATCACTTCTGCCCTATGACATTTGCCGTTAAAGCTACCTAATTTCAAACATGTGATTTCCCAATACATCAATCGATACACGCGTACCTGTCTATCTCTCTGGATACCTCAGTATGATGAACCATGTTTGAAGGATCCAGACCCATACGTTTTAATCGAAGCCGGCTGGGAGTGTGCCCACGATCAATTCTGCGGCAAGTGGACCACATTCCCGCAAGCCACTCGTTGCCTTAAGGTTAAATGTTCAAACTACCAGCCGGGAGGGTGCGGGTTAGAGACATTCCCTACTGCTGAATATTCTCAATGAAGAAGAGACTGCTCTACAATGCTTCTCGGATTTTCAGCATAGGTTGGCTCTGCTTACAGGACAAACTCTCCATTGTCGCTCCTCACTTTTATGGCCACTGTCTCATAAAATCTGAGGAAGTTTTCTAAACATTTTTCAAACTTAGGAGATACCCAGATGTCCGTTTTGGTCTAAGCAGCTCGAATAAAAATATCAGTTTGAAAATTCAGTCTTTGACCAATGCATTGATATTCATAACGTGAGTAACATGCTAAGTGTTTGCGCACATTGAAATTCATGATTCGGCATCATCATCATCAGCGACAGCATGACATCAGTGTTCAACACCGATGCTTCACTGCCGAACAGCCATGATTTATTTGAAAGCCTTATTGTGAAGGAAAGAATAAAGGTGGATGGGGAAGGGACTTAGTGCTAGCTTACTACAATCATTCCGAGGTGCCTACACCTCCAAACACTCATTCAGGCAATCTGGATAGAAACTGACAACAAGAACGCCACTGGCATCGGTTGGCAGCCATATCTTGCAGCGTCTCCAACCAGGCGCA
>SJOL01006875.1:369230-382043 GCA_004794785.1 Opisthorchis felineus | reverse complement strand
GAAAAAGTATGTGAAATAGAAAGAAGGGAGGCGTCAGCAGTAGTCTGTTTTCGCTTACCCGCCCTGCTGTATGCAGCGAGTAAGGCGACCCGGCTGACGGCACCACGCGACGGCCGATGTGGCATGAGTTTATTGTTAGATGTAGGTATCATGGTTGTACGTGGGCTGGGATACTGTCAGGGTGCCCACACCTAGACAGGAGGACGATTAGGGTCCTCAACCAAAGCCTTTGGGTCAAAAGCCTAACCGCATGGCAGCGGTGTTTGGCGAGAAATATAAATGCATTACCATTTCTACGGAATAAGTCGCCACATGTTCCAACTCCCAGCCTAGAGGACCAGGAGACTGTGTTCGTCAGACCTCCAGTCATTGACCAACCTGGTATGAGAGACTCTGTGAGTGTCGGGAGGACACCACCCAGTATAGCTCAATGGGTCGCTGAGGTGCGCAAACCGTCACACCACGGTAAGTCCCAGTCTCTTCGTGACGGTGATTCGGCACCAAACTTGATTTAACCAAAATTACGGAATCCTTGTATCCTACTCTGGGTATAGCAAAGCTTACTCTGGTTACATTGTATAGACGTAACACACTACTCACGGTGTTGCTGAAAACTCACTGACAGCCCACTACTGGTACGTTTTACTGAAACAATTCACCATCCAATTATCCCGTAAATGATGTAGAATCAATGAATTTATCCATTTTTTTCAATTTTGGGAGATATTTTTGACGATCGGTGGCTCGAATCCTCTCTTCAATAGAACAGCCTTGTGCATTTATCAGCATTCAGTTGACCTTGGCGAAGAGCCTGAGGCTTACGTCTGTTGTTCGCCCAAAGTAAGTGCTTTGGTCGTCGTCATGTGCTTCCACGCTGAATACGATCTTCGGCATGAAGTGGGAGAAAGTATCCTTTAATCAAACTTCAGGCACCTCACTTCTGAAGGTCAAAGATCATCTATGGGCCAAGAGATTAAGAATGTCTTGACTCCGAAGGAATAATTGAATTTCAGCTGATATGAGGAGGATAACTGACCGGGTTTTGAACGTGGTGACAAAGTTTCTGATGATTCGAAGTAAACTGAGGGTTGCTGAGTATGGAAGAGTTTGAATCTCCGTATCATCGACGGTGGCACTGAGGTTTGTATAAGTAAATCTTAGTAACGTCTTCACTGGACACAGCTCACATTGTGTAAGCATGCAATATAGTTAGGTCCTGCGTCATATAAAGCACTCGTTCCTTCCGGTTAACTCACCTTATTCCAAAGTCTTTTGGAACTCAGCGTGAGCCACATGATAAGAGTCTTACTGAGAAAATACGACAAAATTGTGACGCAGTCAGTTTCTGCATCCATAATCTGGAAGCACACAAAATGTCAAATCCGTAAATGACAGATACTGTCTGTATAGTTTTGACAACTCGTGGGAACCCTATTTCGTACCTATAAGCAACGCCTAGATAACTGGTCAGGCCTAGGTAGGGATATTTTTGCCTACTCGTGAGTAGCGTGGAAAATTAGAGATTTTGTAACCTAGGCCACTCGACGGGCTCCGGTCACCAATGGCAAACGTAGCGAGTTAGGAATGGCGAAACTGTGGGGGAAAGACCAAATTGAGTTGTAAGGAGAGACTCAAATAGATTACAGCTGAACAGGTCATGCGCTGCAGATGATTTTTCAACAACCTTATGAATAGTGCTCTGCCAACAAATTACACTGCGATGTCTCGAAAATCGTATCGACGGAAGCATCAGGCAGACTTTGTACAACCCAAACAGTTGAAGAATATTATGAAAGAGGAATTCAGCTGAAATCTGATTGACTCTTTCGCTAAAACCAAATCACTGTGCAAATGCGTGTATTTGACAACTTGCGTCTGATTTGCCTTTAGGTAGAACATAAGTTTGACGGAAACTCGGGGATTGCGCCCACTTGGTGAGCCCCGAGAAATGGAAAACCAGACATGAGCTGTCGAAGTTATTTCAGCGACCTTATTATTATGTTTCCTCGGGAACGCACAGAAGATACAGTTCGGAATAATGCTCTACTCAGGGAAGGGCTTTCAGTTCACAAACTTTCTATGGGGCGTTGATCAATATCTTGCGGACTTGCTTGTGGCAAGCGACATGTTGATGCCTCGAGGTGAACGGTTCCAACTAAGTTCATCCAAACTACCGTTTTTTTACATCTTCTAGCGCATCGTTTTCGCAAATCCTTATTCATGACACCGTCACCCCTCATTTTTGTTTGAGATAAGTACACAGAAATGCCAGGATAGTCAAAGCAAACAAACCCTGTCATGGAGTTTCGAAATTATAATGCCATCAGGCCCTCCGAAAAGACACCTGAACAAATACCTGGGAAGATCTAAGCTACCTTATCCATCAGATATAATTTAGTGGGCTATCCCTCTAGGCACAACCACACTGTCAAAGATTTCATTGCTTGATCAAAAAGAATTAGCTGCAGCACTAGACATACTGGTTGGGAATGGTAGTCTAAGAATACGGGGTGAAAAGAGAATAAGTCCAATGCCAAGTGCATCCGCTAGTTTGTGCTGATGTCCGAATCCTTTCGTAATACGGTGATTTTACATTGGGAGGTGAGTATGCTCACGAAAGCAAGAGATGACTAGGAAAAATATCCAAAGAAACTCCAGGTTTAGTGGCGTGCACTCTGGTTCACCCGATGAAGGACTAACGACGTGAATGGTGTGCGTTATCAAGCTGAGGGGTAATGAGCTTTTAGCAAATCACAAACTTAGTGCGTTACTGATGAGCCGTTTCTAATTTAATGTGACACATTGGAGTCATAAAGACCTCGTCAGGGCCTAAAACTAAAAGACAGTGTTAATTCTGTTGAGTTCTCCGTGAGAACAGTGCGAACATTAGTGGTCAGACATTTCACTATATTTTCATGCGTTACCCTTCCTGTTACCAGTATTCCCATTTGGACTTGAATTGATAGTTAGCTCGCTAGACTGTGAAAGCTTACGCGTGACGTTCTGTAGGATCGGATCTCCATTGGTCTGATTTCCAAGTTGTTATGCCACGTCAGCTCTGAGTAGGCGACCCTGGAACGTACGGCTAGGTTTGTCTTGTCAGCGAACACAAACTGTTAGGTTGGGCATGCAGCACTATATCGACCTGCCCAGGAGCCAGTCTTTCAAAGCTGAAGTACTCAGCAAGCAACGAAGGTCGTTTCACGAAGCTCAAGATCCTCTGTTGACATAACTTCACGTTTGATGCAGCTGGTGTGCGAATTCACTGGCTGGTAAAGGTGCGCGATTTGTGAAGTTAATCGCCATGGTGCCCACCTACAGACAGCTGTTCTTCTGCAATTTCTTGTTTCTTCAGTCGTACTCGTTCCAGTGGCAAAAATCTGAATGTTCCCCTAACTGCTTGCTGGAGATCACGGGCCGTTTTCCTGCTCTGCACCTTTTGGACACCGTTTTGTTTGTTCCTTAAGTTGATTGCATGACTTAACCAATAAACACGTTTTTCACACAGTGGCCGTAACCACGGCTGTTTAGTATTGCCATATACTTCCGCCCGAATAAATGAAGCTTGCTATTACTGATTGTGTGTAACTTGGGATATTTCATGTGACTGATTTTTAATGGAAACAGATCTGCAGGCCCTACTGTTTGTCACAGTCCTGTGTTTGGAATTAAACCTGGCTGTCCCAAATGTTCATCGTAATGTTCTTGTCGCCTCGGTTCAGACATCTCATCTAGTTGGGAGTCTACGTAAATTCGAATGGCAGCGTAGGTTGGGCGTGCGAGATCCGCCATGCCGCCTCAGGTTCTACGGTGCACCTCAGGCAGTAATTTCCTAGACGTATTATAGGTCGAAATAACCAAACACTTAGTCTACACGTGTTTCTAGTTTATTAGGCATGCTGTGTGAACCGAAAAGTTTTGATCAATACATTCACATTTTCTAACCGATCACGGTGTTTTAGACTTAGCTGGGCAAACCTGTTACCAGCGGAGCGGACACCGGCCGTACCGTGAGGCAGCCTCTCTAACTTTGATCTCCACTTACTTCGCATAACGTTAGGTGACTGGATAACGTTCAGTCACCCGGAATTTCTCATAACGAATGTTAGGCGAAAATTCCTAATCCGTATTGTGACAGATGAGTACATACTGTGAGCAGCTTTGCCACTTCGGGCAATTTTACTTAAGATTTCGTCCTGTAAGTGGATCTAATCCATGCTTTAAAGCTGAGAATCGCTGTACAGCCGCTTAATCTTTACGGGGAACCATCATCACTGCGCATTTCATGCAATCTCTCGGCTAGTAGTTTGAACACTTAACCTTTCAGCCACGAGCGGCTGATCAGCACTGTGGCTAACTCACACTTAGACAGGATATAGCATCACTCAACCTTTAATCACAGAAACCGTACCACGTGGTGATGTATTGACTGGCTCCCCTAGTGACGACTTCTCAGATGGGGGTTTCATTCGTCTTGTGAAATTATTCTTCCTCTGAACTACTTATGGGGTGATAGAAACCTTCCCCTCCATCGATAACTGATTATCGATACACCGAAGATTCAACTTTTATAGTGTACTGTTTTCTTTAGTGCACAAGAATAACTCCGCTTTTTGGCTCATTTCCAGGTATCTCAGATGTCTCTCATATATGCTGTTCTGTTTTTATTGGCATGGACATTCCGGTAGAGTTTCTGCCTGGCTAATCCTTCTTACCTCTTGTTTTGTCAAATCATGAATGTATTTAGAATTTATCCATTACTGTGGGCAAATGCCCCGGAATAGCGGGATTCACTCCAACCGTATGCATTCACAGGGTTAAATGGGAAAGGTTGGTTAAAAAGAGGACATAGTGTGATACGGCATGTGCCACAGATCTTTTATAATTTATCAGTATATTCGTTTAGGCTGTGAGAAGCAAGGACCTGACATGCACCACTATCTTTCGTCATGTCTGTCATGCATGTCTTGCATTGGTTCGTCGGATCTAATTGCTTTGTTACTTGCAGGCTAATGCATGGATGGTTGCCCTTAAACCTAGGCCAAAACGAGCAGGCACATATGTGATCTCACCACGGATGAACAATAATTCGTCAAGGAAAGCGTAGACAGAAATGTTGAGATGCACATTTAACGGAGAAAGATTCATAGGGCATTACGAGGTCTATCCGTCTATCCAATCGTTGAAATAAGAGTTCCTTTGAGTGAGTTAGGATGTGGCGCCACGTTTGGACCAATTCCACAAAATTACAGCGGATTCACAGTTTTTTTTTAACTAAAACTCCATCCATCGTCCCTTTACATTCAAAGTTACGCTACTAAACAACGACTGATTTATCGAAGTCAGGGCGTTTTCGTTTCCTTGGAGTTCGAAATCAGTCTGAACTTCAGCGCCGTTAGAAACGCGTCATTCTTAAACATTATAGACGCGAATGAAAACACCGTGTCGGATGGTTCGCGGCAATTGGGCGGAATGGAGTTGATAGCTTGCAGGTTCCATCAGAGACCTCCAATAACTGCTGTTCAATACTTGGGAAGAGGGATAATCTACCTCAACCGCTGCAGAGTAAAGAAAATTCAAAACCAGAAAGCTGAATGAATATTGATGTGGGAAGCAAAAGCGGTCAGGTGAATAACCACTATTACGATCGGAGAATTCTTACGACATCCGTCACTTAATAAAACGATGTTAGCTTTTCTGTACGGTTGTTCGTCAAGAACAAGCAACCGTCTAGTGCTGAAGTACAAGCCTCGGCAGTTGGGTTTTTCAATCCTTCACTTTCTCGCAAACATTCATCAAACATTCAAACAATTCATCCACACAACTTCCACAAATTTTCGCCCCGTTTCTTCGATTTCTTCATAGACGTGCCGATAAACGTTTGATTAATAACTTTTCCCTTACCGAAATACACTCGTTTGCAAACAAATTTGATTTTTCGAGAGATTCACCTGGAACCCAGCTGAATCTCTGGTTTGTGATGTTTCCAGGCAACTGAATGTGCTGCACCAGGCTGCCTCATGTTTCAGTTGTTACGATATTCGAGATATCGCGATACATGTATAGACATAATACCCTGCTCATAAGGTTGCTAAAAATTCTTCGAAGAGTTTTCCATATGTTGTATGCATTTGACCGGTTCGTCGCATTATTCTTTTAGTTTGTGTAGTCTCCTTAAGACAGATTATGTGAGAGCCCACATATTTTCTTATTTGCTTCTCATGTATTCCGAAAAAGAAGGGGAGACCTACACATCGTTGTTCACGTGGAGGCAATGAAAATTGCGCGTCGGACGAGAACTGAGGTCAGGTGTCCGAATGAAAGCCATGTTCAAGCATTGTGATGTGAGATACATAACCAACGAAGATGCTTTTTGGTACAAATTCGAAACGTTTGCCACTGAAGCTCCCCCACCCTGCTAAATTTTTCGAAATAATAGAATTAGCACCTTGTCTGCTGAAGGATAACGCTAGTTTGCTTGTAAATAGTGACGTTACACCACTAAGTATGTGGTCTGCACAACTGCTTCACGTCTTGGTAGCTATGACAAAGCTGTCGTAACGATGTTTCCGGATTATCCAAATGAGTTTGTCAGCGTCATGCTACATAAGGTGCCGTAAGTACTTGCAGAACTTGAAACTGGACTTGGTTTGCCTAGGTTATTCCAAGACCGATAAGATGCGAATTATGAATTTTGGTGGCTGATAGTTCACTCCATTTCCTGCTAACTCCGGTCTCCTCCAGGTGTCCATTTTGTCTCCCTTTTTCCTTCCAGGTCAGGTATGCCTGATTAATTTATCCAACCTATGGTGCAAAGGTTACAGTTTGGATACGTATTTGAATTAAAAGTCGAGTTGTAGAAGATTTTTGGGGTGGTCAGAAAGCAGTGCCTAACTTCCACTGTGTTCAAATGCAATGAAGTAATACTTTCAATGATAGACACGTTTCATACTTTCCAACCCCCAACTGTCAACAAAGTCTCGCTGTCATATTCCCCGAAATCTTGTAGGACTGCTGCCTTAACTGAAGGTCATTTTATCACGTTCCCATATGCAGCGGACTTTCAAGGACTGTTCTTGTCTATCTTCAGGTAAACGAAGAAAACAGTACCTGCTGGGACACTTCTCTCGGAGTAAAAGATTGGTTTCTGCGAGTAAAGGTTAAGAGAGCTACAGAGTTCTTTAGGATGCTCAACACTTCGTTCCGCTGGCTTGTTCGCTGAGCTGGGCAATTTGATTGCAATCAGGTTGCCGTTCATTTTTCAGGTTTTGAATATGGCTGCTGGATACGGCTATAATTCTGTCTGCTGAAATCTCACCTTGGGGCATGTAAGTATTTCTTTAACCGACTGACTGTGGTTTGGCCGGACCATGCACTCCATTTATGCGCTACTTTTACAGAGTTTAGTAACAAGATATTTATGAGAAGCTGAGCGATTGGTGTAAACAGTCCTGTTGATTTAGCGTTCCACGTCAAATCCGGAAACAGCTGTTCTGGTAAATCTAGGCAAAATTGATGGACGTGAGCACTACTTATCCTCAATTATGCCAGGAGTTAAATTCCAGACCTCTGATGCACTAAAAGATAACCTCTTGTTAGGAACAACACCATGGGGATTTTTCAGACGACAGAATATCTTCAGTGGGAGCATTCTATTTTACCTTCGTGGAAAATCTGACGAATCGACTGACAATAACTTTTCCAAGAGTGTTCATTTTTCCCATTCGTCCGAAGTGACCATAGACTTCGAATAGACCATCGAGACACGGGGTTTTAGTTCAACAAATTCTTAATTTTTGTTGTGATTTCCTTTCGCCGGTGATATTACTTTGCTCTGAAAAGCTGAGTACGTACCGATGGCCGCACATCTCAGTCTGATTTATCGTTCATGCCCGAGTAGCATAGGAGTCAGCTACTAAACAGAAGGTTCTGGTTGCGAACCCCCCACTGATTCATGAGGTGCGTACTGCCAGTGAAACGGGGTGAAACAGGTGTGCAGTGTTCCTCGGCTTGTCAACAAATACTGGCTTTACTGAAACCATTGGACCAAAACATAAATTTTCAAACCTCCTTTAACTGTTGACAAATGCGTGATGTTTGGCTATGGCGACCTATTCCGTTGCATTCAGCCACAAAATGTTACAGAAAAGGTTCAAAGGATTTTTTTATACACACAAAAACATAACTAACTTAATTTGAAAGCAAGGTTGAAGTTGGAGAATCTGTTTCATGGAATATTGAGATAGCTAATCCGTTCGAGGAAGATTTGAAGCGCAGAACAAACTAACAATAGTGAGAACGACGAACGGCAGAGGTCACAAGGATCGATGAGCACTAAATGTGGAGAGTTGGCGGAATGATCCTGGTTCACCGCCCCGTCAGAACTAGTGAATAAGTCGGCTGTAACACGAAGTTTGAAGACTGGTGATGGACTCCATCACACATTTGGCCTTGAATTATCGGCACCTGAAACACAAAACAAAATGATACTGTTCTGACTTGAGAAGGAAGTGATGGTTAATCAAACGAATGCAACTTATCAAAAAAGAAGTAGAAATTCAAGAATGTTTCGTGAGCATTGGCTGCTTTCAGCACGCCTTATCAAACAAGTTTATGGCCGTAGTGAACGTCTGAATTAACTTCACCTTACACTTAAGTTGCAGAAAAATTTAGAACGCAGGCATAAAAATGGAAAATGATGTGACCCACTAAATTGGCGTTTGAACGAGTATATCAGTGAATCTTGGGTACATTGCCCAATATGGTCAAATTTTCAATAGAATGAATATGGTGGGACTTGCAGAACTATTTTTAACTTTCCTCTGTGCTCTTTCGGTGAAGTTTGGTTGCTAATTCATCAGTCCATATTTTTCTTAACTTACGTGTTGGTCAATTGCGCGACAGAAAATATGCCACTATTCTGTTTTGATATTCGGCTTCTTTTTCCGTTGTTGGCTGTAACTTTGTAGTGACTGTAAAATTTGTACCGGAGGTCAGGTAGAACTGACTGGCTATCTGAGAAGTGGTGGTTGCGCAGTCCGTCCGCACTCGCGGTCAGTTTTACGGTTTTGATTTGTCTGTTCACGTGCTGCTCGCTTGGTCCAGCAGCATTTACGTGAGAAACTGTTGTGGACAGAACTGCTCGCGCCGGGGACCTGTAACAAGCGAGATTGCACAAGCGAATAAATTGTTAGGTTGCACTCCCGTACCAACACAACAAAGATCTGTGTAATAAGCTGTTCTTAGGAACAAGGGAAAATAACCGATATGATCAGCTAAGTTTTGCTTCTACGGATTTCGGAAGTAACAGACAGAGAGTGCCGGTCTACAGTAGCCCCACAAGATAGCCCTCCCCGCAAGGAAAAACAACGAGTGTTTCAAGGTAGCCCTTACTAAACCCACTTCATACAGTGCTGAGCCTTTAAGTTGGTAAAGATAGTGTGTTGTCGGTTCCTGCCACTTTGATTATTACGAATACTTCAATGCCTTGTCATTGAACAACAAACAATAAGATAGTAGCGAAATAAACAAGAAAATTTGGTCTTGTGAGAGACTCACCTGGAACCCAGCTGATCTCTGGTTTATGATTTAGCTGGGTTCCAGGTGGGTATCTCGCAAAACCAAACATGTTTGCAAATGAGTGTGTTTCGCTAATTTCGTGTAATTTGGGTTCAAGTATAACACAGGTTTGACGGAAACTCGTGGAATGCGTCTACCTGATGAGCTCCAAGAAGGGCAAAACTGGTCGTGGGCTGTCGAAGAACTTTCAGCAACCTTATGAGTAATATATTACGTCAACAAGCAGACATCTTTTCTCCTCTGTTCTGATAAGGCTTAACCACAGAGTGAGCTACACCCCAGATACCGGTGTAAAGGTGTATACTGCTGTTGAAGCATGCGAGTAGCCTATGGTCCGATGTCCAAGCTCTGCCCCCACATCTGATGGAAGGTGACGTTTATTACGGAAATTGTGGAACCACTTTGCACTGTTCGTTCACTGTTGTGTAGCAGCCAATTAAGGCTCAAGAGGACGCTTGGGAATGTTCACTTTTCAAAAACTCTGTGCACATGAGATGTTTGCTTGTTTGTTAATAGCTTGTAACTGCTTGGCTCTTGTTTGCTAATGAACTTCGCAGCGAAGGGCTTTCTTCCTTTTCTTCGGTGCTGTGACCAGGATACGGATGAAGGTCCGCAGGTCACGGGCTTTTGAGGATGGGGACGTGCAGATTTTCCGGGAAGATTTCGAGGATGTTTGGGTGGTTGCTGGACTGGAGACCTACCGGGGTAAGTTGGTGGAGTTGAAGACCCTCCTCAGAGGCCGGGTAAAGGCGGCCTGGGAAGATGTCTTGGCCGCCTGGAAAAAACTCTTGCAGTGGCGTTCAACACACCGGCAGGACGCCAGAAGGCTATGGGGCGGATCATGGCGTCAAGGATGTGACGGGGATGCGCCCCGACGGTGTTCGCCAGTCTGTAGCAGTGGGTGGATCGTGCCTTGCTCGGACTGCACGGAGTGTACCGCCAGCAGTTACTGTCGGATCAGTTCGTCGAAGGTGTGCAGCCAGCGCTTGGTACCCAGTTGCGGTTGGCGTGTGCAATCGACCACCTGAGCTTGGAGAAGCTGGTGCACCTGGCACGGGAACTGAACCGAGTTGCCGCTGCCTACTTTGTAGTCGCAGGAGTAGAAGGTTGATTCACCAGTGGGAGACCTGTGGACCAATGTTGACCGACTAACCGAACCGTGTGCCACCTCGGAGAGAGAATCCTGGAGGCACGCTCGAACGAGCCGATGCTACAACTGTGGTATGCCACCGTACCCGACCACCTGAAATGATAATGCTTTGGATTACTCTTCATTTCCCGGGTGGGCTGCGATTAGTGCTGTAGAGCAGGCTACGATACAGCCATGACATCAGTTGGTGGATACTGAAAATTGACGGATTGTCAAAGCACTCAATTTGCCTAGGCAACAGGTCGGTGCAGCACGAGTTCCTGATCAGCCCAGACATAAACAATTTCGGGGACAGGTTTCCTCAGGAGTGCAGAATCCGTGGTGTACCTAAAGCGTGACAAATTGGTGATACAGAATGGCTCAGTTGAGCTTGAATGTTATCCAACCGCTGCCGTGAGCCAACTGTATTTCCGAAAGGTTCCGTCTTGTTATGTTCCATCAGTACAGTCTGTGGTCAAGGGGTACACCGAACTGTTAACTGGCGACGAAGATTCGTTTGACTACCATCCCTGGATCGAACATGAAACCCCCTCTCGTCCAAACTGTTTCGACCATACGGCCCCCATCAGCTACCGCTCGATCTACGAGAAGACTCTTATAAAAAGGTTCAAGAGATGGCACAATCGAGGAAACCAACAGAGCACAAACTCCCCGGTTGTGCTCGTAAAGAAGGCGAACGAGAAATACCGAATTTGCGTCGATTCCCGAGGTTTGAGTGAACTGAATGTAAATCAGGTTGTAGCTGTCCGTTTGATTGCGGAGCTTTTCGATTCTCTCCAGAGATCCCGATATTTCACGGTGTTCGACTTGCGTTCCGGATACTGGCAACTAGATATCAAGTCAGAGAACCGGGAGGAAACGTCGTTCGTGGTTGCAGACATCCAATATCAATTTAGACAGATGCCGTTTGGTTTGTCGGGGGCGCCATTCACATGCCAGCGCTTGATGCTTCGTTTAAGGAAGGGGCTACAGAATGTTGCCGTGTATGGAGACGGTAATGTCCTGTATAGCAATTCGCAACCAGAGCATGCGGTTCACAAGAGAGCCGTATTAAAGCGTATTCCGGAGGCTAGCCTGCGGATAAATGAACCCAGGGCACAGCTCGCTCGAGGTTCGGTGACACTTCTGGGGCATAAAGTGAGTCACGGAGAGGTTAGCTGCCAGAAAAACTGGCAAAGATTCAGGACTGTGCTGTCCCGAATTCACAGCGGTCCCTAAGGCAGTTTCTCGGAAGAGCAGCATACTACAGCCGGTTTGTCAAGAGTTTCAAAGCGGTTGCTGCTCCACTGTACGACTTGCTGTGTCAAAATCGGAAGTTCGAATGGACAAGAGGACCGCACGAGGCCTTCGCACGTTTCAAAGCGCGGAGGTTGGATCAGCAACTGACCGCCAAACTGCCCATGGTCAGGGAGATGTTTACCGTTGCAGCGGACGCTAATGACCGGAATACCAGTGCAGCCTTGAAGCGGAAGAATGGGTCATCGAATATGCCAGTCGTGTCCTGATTAACGCTTAGCAGAAGTACTCAACCATTGAGAAAGCATCTGTAGCGATCGTCCGGGCCCTGGATAAGTGGAGGCCATACTTGGTGGGACAAAGGTCTCACATCAAGACGGACCACAAACCCCTTGATTGGATGAGGACCACCAGAGATTCTCGCGGAAAGTTGGCGCGCTGGGCACTCCGGCTTCAAGAGTACTACTTCACGATCCGGCACTTGCCGGTAAAAGAGAACCACATGGCTGATTGGCTGTCAAGACCAGAGCCTGGACATGAGGCCCAGAAGAACATGATTGGCACCAATAGCCTTCAAATCGAACTGGATCCCGAAAGGTTGATGCAACTACAGCGGCAGGATACCATATTACGGAAGGTTGCAACCGCCGTGTTGGATGGAAGGAGTATCGAGAATGCGGAAGGTGACAGCGAACTGGAACAGTTCCAGGAGCACTTCGATAGGCTGAGCCTGAGTAAGGCTGGCACAATATCCTGGGACGTCAACGATCCGATTGCCATACCGCCCGTGATATTTTGCTTCTTGAGACGAAAGTTGGTCGTCGAATGCCACAAGATGGCATACACAG
>SJOL01006875.1:334258-363459 GCA_004794785.1 Opisthorchis felineus | reverse complement strand
ACAGAGGGCCTACTGGGCAGGGATGAGAAGTTAGGTAATGGATTGTGTGTTGGTCTGTAAGCGGTGCCAACTGATGAAAGGGGATACGACAGGGGCAGATCACTCCATGGAACCTATTGCTGTGTCAGAGTTTAGTGACAGCCAGTGAAAGTCAATAGATTTAAAAATGACAGAACATCTGTCGTAGTGGGTCGGGGCGACAGGTGTACCAAATCGACCGGCGACGACGAACAGTGGAGTGGTAATGCACCACATCGTGGCCAACCACGGGCTACCAAAAATGATCCTAACGGATCAGAGGATGTGCTTTGAGAGTGAAGAGTTAGGGAGTTCTTGCAGAAGCTGGACGTCAAGCGTCCGAGGGCGGTACCCTACCACCCGCGAACGAAAATGCCTAACCGAAAGCAATAACCGGACGATTAAAAAAGTAGCTGGTGACCAAAGGAGGTGACTGGGAAGTGAACTCGCCGATGATGTTGTTAGCATATCGTGCGTCGATCCAGTCAACTACAGGCAAGTCTCCATTTATGTTGATGCAACGTCGACATCCACAACTTTCAAGTGGTCAGCAAGTTGGGCTGTGGCCAACAAGACGTCTGTCTCCGGAGGAACTAGGAGAAGAACGGAGGAGAGCTCGAGAACACTTGACCGCTGTCCAGGAAAGGACTAGACAGAAAACGGTAGTTAGGAAGGCACGACCGTTCCCCATGAACGCAAAGGTCGAATGGAAGGATCATCAGAACCCTGAATGTAGTGGACTAGGGTCGAGGAAGTTGGGCAGTTGGTGGTAAGGCCTGTTTGTCGTTACCGATCGTCGAGGAAACGTTTATACAATTCAGGACGGTCGAGGGTCGAAAAGAGTAAACGGTGGCAAGCTTCGGAAGTGGCATGGTACACCCGAAGGGGTACCGGGTAGGCCAGTTGCTGGGGCCGACCTAACTGTGGCAAATAGGACATCGATGGCGTGAACGCGACCTTTGAAGGGGAAAGGTGTGCAACGGCGTATACTACTGTTGAAGCATGCAGGTAGCCTGTGGTCTAGTGTCCAAGCTCTGCCCCCGCATCTGATGGAAGGTGACGTTTATTATGGAAATTGTGGAACCGGTTTGCAGTGTTCGTTTACTGTTGTGTAACAGTTAATGAATGTCCAGGATAGTTCAAGAGGGCACTTGTGAATGTTCATTTTTTTAAACTGTGTGCATATGAGATGTTTCCTTTCTTGTCTAGTAGCTTGTAACTGCTTAGTTCGTGTTTGCCAATGAATAACTTCGCAGCGAAGGGCTTTCTTCCTTTCACCAGTGCTACCTCTAGGGATGCAAAGAAATACAACGTTAAGGACAACGCAACTTTTCTCGTTAACGGGTCCTTCTATTCGTGGCTAGTGTGTGGAATTATGTCCGTGCGTTTCAAGCAGTCCACAAACTAAGTGTAACATATGGGTTAACTACACGAAAAAATGAAAATATCTCAGGATAAATTTTCAGCGATTAATCGAAGCTGTTTACTACGGAACTCAATGTGTCAATAACACAGAGAACCAAATCGCGGGCAGGTGATTTCAGTCGTGCACTGCAGATGCGTAGTTGAACATATACTTCCTTGAGCTAACTTTATTCAGACTCTAAAAGCCCTTACGTTCTGTTAATAGGGGATCACAATAATATTATTTGGATATCCGGTGTAATGATTTTGCAGAATGATTCTTGGTTGAAGTTATCTGAGAACCACGCAAACCAGTCCCAACAAAATAGATTCAGTTTTAGACCCCACTATTTTCCAGAATTCGCTGTTTGCCTAGCAGGATGATCTTGTCAATGAAAATTCGATATATGCCCATCATTAACTTAACAAAGACGAAATTTTTATTTGTTGAAGAATGGCACTTCACAGAGAAGGTGAGCGGTGTGCGAAAATAGTTATTCTCCCGTGCAAATTTTGGCTGTTTATTGGATGGGGCACATAAAATGTTCATGCACTCTGGCTCGGTGAAAACCTCACTGTTTATTGAGTGCAAAAAGTGATCACTACCGGACAATTCTCTATATTTGGCATAAGGAATTTCTTTGTACAACCTTCAAAACTAATTTAGAATGAATCTTATAATCCGAGGTGATTCTGGCAGTGCACTGCTGGGCGATGCTTTACATTTCATCGATCGGCTGAAGCTGGTTTCGAGCTTTGCGGAATTTGAATTCATAACACTCTCGTTTGTACAGTCCTCCTTCTGTTCCGGTGCTATGGTCCTAAAGTGGTCAACACAAATGAGGCAATGAGTTCTTCCCTCAGGATATACAATTAGCCGTACCGCATTTGAACCCCTGACAACACAGATGCCAAGAAAGTGTGCTACTTCACCAGCAAGGTTGGATTCACTTGCTTTACCGCATACGGACAGGCGAATATCTTCATTCTTGAGCTATGTGACTGGTTTTTCCAACATCTAGTATAGGCTGAAGTAGAAGTGATAACTCGCACGCCTCACGTGTTGGATGTCCGGAGTTCAAAACCCCACGCGGCCAAGGATATGCACTGACTACTATCTCTAATAAGAACGAAATTCGAGTCCATTGGTGCCCTCTTTTGGTGTTTACTAACAAGAATAACTGTGCAAGGATAGGGGGAAGGCTGCTCGGAATGAGGATGATATGACTGGAAAGCACAATTATGTTTGAGGCACACCTTTCTGTTGGAACCATGTTTTGAGTTGCTGTATGTAAGCATGGGCCCGTAATTGGTGCAAAGATGGTTGGCCCTTCTACACTGCTGCAAATACGGTTTGCACATACACACACAACCTAATTACAACCCCATTACCTGACCTATTTTATTAGTTCCGCCTCGGAAGTGTAGCTTCATCCACTAGTGAAGCATTTCAAATGATCGAGTCAACACAGCATCTCGCAACCTATACTGACAACATTGGGTTACTGTCGATTTGTCGAAATATAGGTAGCTCGGGTGTGTTTACTGCTGGTTGATCAGATTGTAGTTGATCTGTTCGCCAAGCTTAGCAGTTCGTTCGCAAACGTTTCGTCCTCAGTCGAGGAGACATCGTCAGTGCGCAGTTGAGTGGGTGCTTCCTCCGTGCCTAGCTGCGTTTATATAGTTTTTGAAGAGTACCTAGTATCCTGTCATGTGATTGGCTAATTGGCATATACTTTCTTGTAGTATTGTTGGCCCGATCGTGATTTGCGCTGCGTTGTGGTCTGTATGCTTCGTATTCCACTGGTTGGTTGATGGCTGTTTTGGAGTGTTTCAGGTCCGCTTTCGATTGGTCCGTTCCCGGTTTGTGTTGCATTGTGGTCTCTCTTCCTTAAATTTGGCTGGTTGTGATGGCGGTTTCTATTTTTGGTAGTTTCCTTACTTCAGTCCGATTCAACCTGATTGTTTGTTTCTGATCTGGGAACCCTGCTACCTCAAGGTTAGGTATCGACTGCAAACGCGCCCCGCCAGACTGATTAAAAATATTTGTATCATGTGCTATCTATAATTAACGCCTTGCTTATAAAGGATCTTCATTAGCGCTGCGTGTACAAAAGACGCTGGAGAAGCTCGATAATGCTCTATCTGTAAGCTGTCTGTTCGACCAGCCTTGTTACCACATATTCTTGTACATATTTTGCCCGTTTGAAAGGAGTACAATACCGTTTACTACCCCATGACAAATGAACTTCTTCCGTAGCAGTGCACTGAAAGAAGCTCATGCGAAAAGATGTCGGTTTCCTCTTCTATATAACCACAATCAAGTAAACCTGTCATGAAATGTGCAAATCGGCCAATTTGTTCAGGTCGTCCAGTTGGAAAATTCTGCGCACGTGACGCTCAGTCAAGAGTATTTAAGTAGGTGAAAGGAGGAATTTTTTGTGATTATCGAACCAAATCTTTTGGGTGATTTGCTGACAAATATTTACTCTATCATCGAACACCGTTTTTTGGGTTCTCATTTGGTTCTCATTATAGCGTTCTATAAAAGAGACGAAATCTCAGGTGGATGAGCTAACCTCTGTTGTTGAAAATCTTGGAAACTACTGGTGTTTTCTTCTGCTACAAGCAAATTCTCACCTGCTGCGTGATGAAGAATCGGAAGAATCCGTGGAAGGCCATGCTTTATCGCATCCTGTTGGCCATCCATTAATTGTAGAGCTTCCTTGGGCCATCAACCTTTGCAGCGTCATTTGCCAGAAGATATTGCCATTCTGTTGCTTTTCACAATGACTCGAGACAGCTGGCTGATTGGGGGTCTCCGGATGAACAGCTGTTTGTTGTCCTTCGTCACGGTGGTTGAGCTCAGGACATAAATGTCCTATTTCAAAGGACTGTTTCCTAGCTGGTCTTTTCTGGCCTCCTCTGTTCACACTGCAATAAAAAAATACGGAAATTACTCCGGCTGCAAATATACAAACGAGTTCGCGTAGCATATATTCCCACGTTGTGGGAGTGAGTGGCCATTTTAATCAAGTCAGCTTGTAAATCCATTTGTCCAAATGAATGAAATCAACCAACAGGATCTGGCCCACAAGATTCCTAGTAGTCCAAGCATTTCATTCCATGTTAGGTACTGTACAGCGCACTGCATTAGAACTCCCGGCAATAGCTTGTTTGCGATTTAGTCAACAATATATAAAAGAGAATAGATATAGAAGTGAGAGGAATGTGTGAGGTGGTTTCGCACATTTCGGCTGATTTCATTAGGTATACTGATGAAACTTGAGTTAGACTGCATTGTCATTGCTCATCGATGGGTCATTTTCCGACAGAGCCGGATAGAAGATGTTCGTTAGCAAGACGCTTTCGATAAGTAGTGCCTCTAATAAATTCAAAAATTTTACTTTATATCCAAGGGAAAAGCAGTCGCCTGGTCCGCCACGTTTATTTTGCTTGCACGACAATGAAGACCATCGTGGTTTGGATATGTACTGCATAAAACTGACGCTACAATTTGCAGATGGTTTTCAGAGAGGGTCCTTAGGAGCACCACTCGATGTTCGGCTCAGAACTATCACATGTGGCGTGGAATAACTTGATCTCCTTTCGGTCTACGGACCTCGGTACTGAATCGAGCAACCTACACAAGACTGGTACAGGATGGCCAGTCCTGAGCTCCTTCTCATATCAAGAACTTTCAAAGTTTCACGAACTTTGCATCAGCAGATGAACGATAATCCTACCCGAAATTACATCTGAACTCAAAAATGAAGCATAGCATACCGTATGCTGTGGCTAAGTTCGTTGCGGAAGTAGTAAGTTATTGTTGTGTATTTTCTACTCCGTACCGTCGAACACCTTTGTAGTTCAACAATATATGAGTGGGCTTCAATGCTAAAATGTTCGTAACTTTCTCTCTGTGATAGTGTATATGTGACTGACGACAACTCTCGAGTATCCCACATTTTCGATCTCAGTCCTCGAATTTCGAATAATTTTTGCACTAGTGCTATCTTAAGTTGCAACTAGTCTTCGTCGCTTTAAGGGTAAAGATTTATCTGCGCTTCGTTCTGTTCAGACGTTCCCCACCGTCACAGAAGAGTTGATATGCTCTATCCAATCCCAAGCAAGAATCACCGTCTAACCCCAGTATTTGTCGTCTTATTTACAATACAGCCAACCCGTTCAAACTTTCGGGGTACACTCTTTCCAAAAAAGTCTTCTGAGATCCCAAATATAGGCCCTTCAAATCGGCCACCACTTCGTACGACTGCCGTCTATCGACCCACTTGGGGAAACGCATCTGGTTTCTCCTGATATCTTGAAAGTGTTGTCTTGTCTGATGCACGGGCCTTTTCTGGAAATAGTTGTTTGAACACCGTGCAAGTACATTATTGCAAGCAGTAGGGAGATTTCTTAGGTTTAAAACCGGGATTTCACCGTGTAAGTTAAATTGGTCATTCTTATGAAGCCAAGAGGCACGTTACAACCATAACTAGTGCACTTTCATGGCTGAGTGGTTCGGAGCTGTGATTTGTGGGCTGTTGGTGATTCCTAACAACAACGTAGCGCCTATGCATTCACTCTCAGGTATTCCGCACAGGCTTACTTTACATCAGAATAACAACTCTATTTAAAATATCCAGTTTTAATGCAAAGGAATTCGGGGCTTTGCTTTGTACTAAGGAACACATTCGTCCAGGGTGAGTTTCTCTACCTATCAAGGCAATTTATACGAAGGAACCCAATGTTTAGAGTATACGTCGTTTAGTGCCAGAGGACTAAGTTTGCTGGAAGCAGAACCAGTTGACTACGTAGCCGTAGCTAGCCAAAACTAACCAAGCCAGGTTATGGTGTTATGTAACTTGGGAGAATCTTTTCTTCCATGTCCTTTTTATGAGACCAGTGATGGCAAACGCCTGAGCAGGATGCAACATTTTGTACAGTTTAGTTTCTAATTACTCACTCAAGTGTTTGTTCTAGTTCTTTACGGAACCCAAGCGACAGATCCATGGGCAGATTAGGAGAGTCTATTTTTCGTACATCTCCATGTCCATCATACCGACTGTGTAGAGGCGGAGACAAGCCATTTGGACGCAAGGGGCCAGGAGTTTTGAGTTCATTTAACACTTGGCCAGAGGCACACTTTTGTATCGATACTGTGGAAGTGGGATTGAATTCATTACCCTCCAGCATACTGGAAGAAGTGTCTGACTCCGTCTGCTGGTTTGACAGTTCAAAAGGCACCAAGTTCGGGTTCACAGCGTTGTTCTGAGATGTTGTGCACAGAGGTCGGTCAACGGGGAATCTGCTTTGGGAGTGCAACTGATTAATGTTCAAAGAATTATTCAGCTGCTTCTCAGGTGAGGTGAATTTTGTGGGTCTGATAACGGAGGTGGCGAAAACTGAATGTGGGTCAACTGGCTCATTATGAGGGCCACACACGGAAGGGTAGCTTATCCATGGTGTTTCCAGTGATAACTGCGCAGAAGACAATAGGGGATATGTGTTAGGGAACATCATTGGTTCATTTGACATGACAGAAAACAATTGAGGGAATGAAAGTGGATCAGTTGTAGTCTTGCTAGAAGTGAAGGCGTTTCGCGAAACGAATGGATTCACTGTCACTTTGCATCTATCTTCACTTGACCGCGTCAGGTCTTCACCAAAACCACCCGGTAATCCTAGTAGACAAGGGGTGAATCCGGGTCCAAATACGTTTGCTGGTGGGAATAAATAAGGTGATCCGTTAGGCACAGAGGGGCCATTTTCAAACAACGATGATCCTATAGGTAAACATTGCCTTTTTCCTGCGAGACAGCTTTCAATGACCGACGAACCACGTTGTTTGGATCCATTGAGATGATTCATCATTGCACTTCGTAAATCAGCTAGAAAAAAATAACGTTGAAAATAACAGGAATTAGTTCAGGACAAAAACCCAAATTCCGTTTACATCCCGGATAAACAAAATAAAATGAGTTGTAACTTAGAAACAACAGTTAAAGTGATCTATTTACTTCGATTTTTCCCCTAGGTGAGCTTTTAAAGCATAACCGTTTTTAAAAATGACGATTCCTCAGATGATATGGATATGCAGATTGTAATTTCTGTACGCGAAATACATAGGAAGGCACTGACATCTACCAAATTCTCCTGGTGCATGAGAAGCCGTCTTCATTTAAAAGTTGTTTCATTAAGTAAATTCGATATATTGCTGTTTCCGCAGAAGTGTACAGGCGCTCTCAATGTCTACCCAGTTATAAGGTTTCGCTGAGAGCAGTAAAACGTGTTGGCCGTAGCCTCATGCGCAAAAATATTGGTGGTCAAACTGGTTTCAGTAAAATGCTGGGGTGAAACACAGAATTCCATAGATTTTCATGACGTTATTGTTGGAAAATCAAACAAAGCTCAATTGGTCTGTGCTTCCTGAAGTAAGAAGCCTGCAAGCAGTATCAAATGCTGTGAGGTAGAAAAACTGCTTTGTTCTGCCCCAAATTCAGAAAAAGTTTTAAGTTTCGGCATTGGCTTTTGTCTCGCATGACAGAGCCTACTTCGGCTTAGAGTGTTTGAGTATATACCAAAAATCTAGGCGAGAGCACTATAAGGGGAAATGACTGATAAGATGCTTATCACAAGCGGTATCCTTCAAGTAAATACCCTATGATATCATGAATATCGTACTAACTGGAATATGAGGCGACTGTTGTGCAGCATATTCAGTTAACGAATATCAGAAACAAGAGTTTTAGCTAGGATTCAGTTGAGTCTTCCATGAAAAACAAATGAGTTCGCAAATAAGTGTACTATGGGAACTCCTCACACGTCTTTAGCGACTGATTTGCTCGCAGCATTCTGAAGGCAAAAACGGTCCCTCAGGTTTAAGCACTTTGCATTCGTTTACAGTGTACACCTGAAGAACAACTCGCAACTCGCAATACGCATAATGTGCTATGAACTGTTTGTTTTTAATGTTTTTTCACTCTTGTTGGGATATTCACGTTCATAATGTCCGAGAGGTAGTGTGAACAGTCCACAATTTAGCAAAAAACGGCTGATCAACATTATAGCTAACTCTCACAGAGCGAAGCCCCAATTCACATGACCTGATGTGGGCCGGTTCCTCGAGAAATTAGATGGGAACTCACGTAACTCGTGGGATATTTTCTTTTTCACCGCCTGAACAATATAGTTTCAGGCCTAGAAAATGGCAAACAAGTTGCTTTCATGACGTAGTTACTACATATTCGGAACAAGTAACTCTACACAGTTTTGAAATTCTTGATTTCTATTTCAGACTGTGTTGTTCGTTAATCAGATTTATGGTGTTACAAAAGTAGAAACTCAAATTAGTCTAATATGTATGGCTTACCTGTGGGAGTGCTATGTCTTTTCAGTTGTCGACGACGATTACGTGAGGCCAGAGGGCACCCCGAGAAGCTGAAAACAAGTAAAAAGGTATTTCTACCTATATATTTGCTTTATTGCACAACTGAACGAATGAGGGATGCCGACATTGGGAGACAAGTTTTTCAGTTCAAAGCATTATTGTATCAAATTTTAGTGTTAAACGGAGCGGCTGCAGCTGATCACTTGAAAGGAATTCGAGACAGCACGGAGTGACCATAGCTCATTTCGGAACTTTTATTCAATTAAGCATCTGTTAGTTAGTCTGACGCTATATTTAAATGCTGTCCCAGATGGTGTCCAACTATATGCCGAAGTTACGTCTACCCTTTGATAAAAATCGTTTTGATTTTGTAGAAAAGTAATGTGCACGATACGCAATCTTTCCTTGTTTTTTTTCAGGGAGAAATGGAAATGCTGCGGCACTCAGTAGTTTTTTTAAAATAAGAATTACTATGTTCATGCACAATATCTTCGTTTTTTAAGAGCTTTCGTTTAACTTAAGGTCAACGCAATAGTTAAACGAAAGCTTCAGAAGCACGAAGTCAGATAAATCAGAGCGGCCAAAGACACCTACCAGAGACAATTAAAGACAAGCGGGATTCCGGAGGTGAGACCGAGGAACTCTTGTTAATGTGTATTATATAGTATATGACAATTGTCTTGACAAGTAGCAGAAGCAAGCTTTTTGAGGTTGAGTAATTTGCAATATCCCGTCTCTTTGGTGCACGACTGTCCTTTTATGTTATCTGTCTATTCTTATGGCATGACTACGACACACATCTGTCACATGCTTTCAAAGCCCGATATGTGGTTGCAATTGAGAAATACTGGCCAACGGCTGACATTATTTAAGACCAATTTTAATATGCAGAAGTATCGTCTAGGTACGCTGAACGCATTTTCTGTGTGATTTTGCAGCACGAGCCCTTTGGGTGTCTAGCTCCACAGCTGTCATTTTGAGGAACGACTGTCGAAACCTAACTCAACTTGTTTGATACAAACCACTGCTGGTGAATGAAAACGGTTTAGGAGCTGGAACGCTATGGCAAAAATGGCCAGAAAATTTAGCATTTTTTAGTATAACTTGATGGTTTGCTTCAATGGGTTGGTCGTCTCTATCGAACTAGTTTGCACCCGTTCTTTCAGTCGTCTGTGGGTTCAGCGAGAATAAAAGGAATCTGAGGAGTACGAAACTGTGGTTGGTGTTGCACATCTATAGCATACGGTTATTCAGGATGGACTTTTCGGTGCTTGAGGTGCTACGCGATGTTCTTCGAAATCTGATGACTAACGATAGTTTGTGTGATTAAGACCGGTTTGAGCGTCTAAGTGGTTGTTATTGTTCCTCTGAGACAAGTTGTAATCAAGACTAAGCCTGGCCCTCATGTCATCGAATCCGGAAATATCGACAATAAGAGACTTCCGGAGGATCGCATACTCTTCACGTGATATGTTGAGCCACCTAGGTTGTACAAATCAATTGCTTGTGAATGTCAGATATAAATGTACCAAACCGGGTAAGTTACAATTTACTGCACAGGTTAGACCGGTTTACTTGATACACTATGTACGATTTGCTGAAAATTTCTTCAAGACCATTTAACTCTGTTTTCTGATAGGTGTCGAACTGAAAAGTTTCAGGTCATTCAACTGTTGAAGGATTTTGTTGCATGCAAAAATAATCGTATTTCAGTTATGTTTGTCATAGGTATTGAATGCTCTTGGGTCGTATTCACCGTTAGAACCTCAGCAATCGGCAGGCTCTAACACTAGATAGGTGGATCGACCGTTTGACTTTCCAAAATATGCTATAGGCAACAGTTTAAGCCATTCTCTAGGACTGAACATCCTTATTGTACCCAAATGCGTGCGCCAATAACGTACCGAAAAGGTGACACATTTTTCACAGCTACATGTGATTGCTCCCCTCAACCCAACAATTGCCATCGCAACTATGCATCCTGAAGCCAGAAACCTGCCTTTCCCCTAAGAACACAAGGAAAGCAGTCTACTCTTTTCACATCACTTGCTTAATCTCATAATAAAATGACAAACCGTGTGCAAGTGTATTTGTACCGGTCAGAGCGCACCAACAATCTTGTGTTTATCTTTGTTTGTGCCTTAAAGGTCCGAAATAGCGCTTTTTGTTTGTATAAACATTCAGCTTTGATTCGTTGATTTCCTAGAGGCGGCCGCCGAATGTAAATATTTTTTCGCCACATTCTTTTCCGGACAAGTTCAAAATCTTTATGCTTTGTTGAAGAAAGTTATTTCAAAACAGATATGCCAAAGGTTTGTGCAACAGGTGAATTTCCACCATATAACGGAGATGATTTTTCGACCTCCAGTTTATACGCACATTTTTCTTAGTAACCGGATGGTATTCAAACGAGAAATTAGCTGGGGATATGGAACGAGCCGGAGATTAAGAAACAAAGTATAGTGTACCCTGAATATAACTGAATCTCTCATTGATGTACTTCTTCTTCAACCGAATGTGTTGTATAAAGATCATCTCATATTTCACTCGGTACGATGGTCAAAATATCGCGGAACGTATCACTTATAAGACCGAAGAGATTTCGAAGGTTATAAGTAGTATGGTCCGTCAAGAAAAGTGCAGTTTTAAGTTTGGATGTCACTCATTATAAATATATAGAGAAAAAAAGACTGTTTTTTTTAGCTAATCTAGGCTCTTCGTATGCACTGCTGCTCCTTAAGAGGATACGCTTTAAGAAAAAATGCAAGACAATCTGGTCCCAAATTACTTTCACGACGAGGAAAGGGCTATTGTCCAGGTGAGATGTTTCCAAAAAGACGGGTTCACTCAGTTGTGGCCGCTCGGATAGAGTATTGGAAACCCCTACCTAATCGAAAACCGTTGTTTCATATACCACCAAGGTCACTGACGCTGTTGAATCAACGCAATGATGTGATCAAAGGAAAAGCCTATATAGTTCAACTATTGCTACAGGAGTCATCTATCCGGTGAAACTGATATGTACATAGGGTTCTGAAACACAGTACTTCACTGAAGTAATTTTCAAGACAGTGTATTTCGTCAGTTGCGCAAAATTTGGTGCTCGAGCAGATACTATCATTGCAAGCTGGGCACTAAGTCTCCCTGATGACGAAATCGGTAGTGGGCTATCTGAGGGTATTCAGCTATCTTGTAATTGATGTGCTGTGTCAAGATAATACACTGTGATATCAAATATCCTAGCAACCGTAGTATGGGACGGCATTTGTGCAGCAAACCCAGTTGAAGAAGATTCACTTCACTATCCCGTTAATGTCAAAGTATTTTGCGAGAAAGTGTATATAACTAGAGCCTGGATCTTGATCATCTCCCCAATGGCATCAGTTCTTTCACGCGCCTTTATTGTATCTCCACTGAGATAGCCAAAGCTGAGTACATGAGCAACCAACCAGATCATATATGCATGGTTTGCCTAAACGTGCAACCAAAATCTGTGTTGGGTTCTCAACAGTTTGTCTCCCCGAAAGATGTGCCTCGGAGTTTTACTCTGACTGCCATGGGTCATTTATCGAGTAGGATTTACCTCCGTTATGATGTCGCATGGAACCGTACCGGAGAGTTCACTGGGCGATGCGTTATTCGGGTACACAGAAACGATGGATTTGTCTCCAGAGACCACCAGCCACATGGCAAAACTACAAGGTTGCTAGACTGCCCGTTTGCATTCCACACGGGGGGTGGGGATTGAGAGGAAGGAGAGACGGATCCTCTCATCAAACCATCACATCGGTGCGTGTAACAACTACAGAGGACGGGAATATGGCACAATATTTCTGTTGTTTGGACTCATGTTATTGTTTGTGTGTCCGTGTGTGTGTGTGTGTGCGTGTGTGTGTGTGCGTTCGTGGAAAGCGCCATAGATGACGGATGAACGACACATTGACACTTAATGAATTAAAGAGAGGCTTAATCAACTTGTTCACAAGTTACGTGTTTCTCACTAGGATTAAAGTCTGGGAGGAAATACTCTGGGGAAATTGGGTTGCTTACGCTTTGCTGCTGAAATTGTCCGTTTGTGTGTGGGTATGGACGGGAACATAAAACAGAATGAATCCTCTGTTTAATGAACATGGACATAAAAGTCAAATAACAGCGGGCGAATTATCAAACTAGATTTGTGCCTGAAAAGCGAATGGACCGAATCAAACAACGCAGTTTGAACCATCGCAGGTACTGTCACATCTGCTTCAAGTCACAGCAAACGGTTAACAACATACAAGAAGCCATTTTTTACAAGAATCTCATCTGATAACCAAAAATAACTATTCGCTCTCAATGAATAATTGAAATTAAGATCTCACCCAAAAGTAGAGAGTGAAATATCTTAGGAATTGTTCAGCGAACCAAGCTACTTAAAAACCGATCGAAAAAAAGTCCATATGAAAGTCAGCATAGTATACTAACCTCCTGTGTGATGAACGGCTGTCATTCACGTGGCCTCTACCAGTGCAACCAGGGGTTGGGCAGTGCAGCGTTTGATGGTATAGAGCAAGCTCTGTAGACAACATAATATAGAGAATATTAGATAGAGTTTGTCTGAAGGACAACAGATTTCGTATGGGAATGTATTCCCCAATTACTAATACCATTTCAAATTTCCTCATTTCAGTCCTGAAAAGTTTCCATGTTTATTTGCAGGATAGGTTGAGAATACTGCGGTAATACGGCAGCGTTTTAGCAGCCTTACACACAAACAGTTGATGCCGCAACTGACAGCAATACATTTCCCCAACAGCGTTTGATAAAACAGGAAATAAGTAGACAATTAGACATAGAAGCCTAAAACTTCTCAGGCGATTAAAATCGGGGGACATTTTATGTAGTACGTATGGGTCTACGCCTTTCAGCTAGGTAGAGAAGCGGACGCATAAGCTTCGAAGCCCCAACCGGGAGGGGACGAACTGGTAACAGCACATACTGTTGTTTGCTAGCTCCCAAATTACTGTTTCACGGGCAGCGCAAATCTTGGTCTTATACAGTTAGTCAGTAGCTTTACTTGTACCTTCGTGATCGGCACTATTTACCCTATCCGACACGTGCATTCGTTGAACGACAGAGGAAACCAAACACCCATACCAAACCAGGCAACAGCACCAACAATAAACATATCAGCCGATTGATGCCAATCCCCGTCTTGTTAGCAACCAACAAGCTGCGTTGTCAAGACAGATTGTCACGATTAGGGTCCACCGCAAAAGCTTGTCTGATCTGTGTCCGCACATGTCCTGTCACCGGCACACTCGTCGACCATGTATTGGGGAAAATAGGAAGGGTGTACGTGCACTAGCTCTGCTCAGTTCACATATAAACAGTTTCGTTTCGAACAGATGATTTGGAGGGAGCTCGCACGTGGGTAATCTTGATGTTTATAGATGTTCAAAGAAGTGGAATGAATGGTAGCTTTCAGAGATCTGGCTGATGAGGTGAGATTCGAAAAACGAACAGACTGAAATAATGTTATTCAGTTGTCCATGAATTAGCTAACCGGGTTGCTAACGGGCTCCAGTCAGTTACGATTGCCAGTAGTGATGACAGATGAAAACAACATTATCCTGTAAACAACCGTGGTCGAGTAGGTGTGCGACGACATCACCTCGCACAAATCTGGAATTGGGGTGGAGAAGTCCTGGTCTTGTCGGATCTTCCGTTTTATAGATTGTATTGTTGTATTTAAGAGAAGAAAAACCAAAAGAACAAACATTCCTCTATAAACTGCCACACAGAATTTCAACAGCACAAAAATTTGCCCCATTTACCCAGTTAATAATTTATGCCTAACTCAATGAAAAGACCACGCCACACCGTGCTTCCACTCATCAAGTTCATCCAACACCCTGCCGTACATCTGTGGCCAAAAACATTGATCACCAATTACATTCAAACGTTTTTTCAGGCTCTGCATAAATACTCGTAGTGAAAATACGAAGTACATGGTCATGTCAGAGTACCAACACCCAGGTACAGGTCCTCATGTGAGACTTTATGCCCGGCCGACGGTACTTCATGCCATGTCCGTACATAGGGTTCAAGCAATTGAATCATGAGTTTCCATCCAGACTTTCTTACTGCGTGGCTGGACTGTTTTGTACACAGGGATGTTGGTGACTGTAGGTAGGCTGTTCGTTCTGTGAATCTACTGCTTATACTACTAATAATAATGGCAATGAAAAACATTGAATGAAAGGAAGAGGAGGGGAAGAATGGCTCCTGCATCCTCATTCACAGTGGCCAGAATGAGAGCAAAATTATCTGTCAACTTTGGATGACAACACCAACTTCACAATGCTTTCATGCTTTGGGTACTGAAATGTAGTAGGCTGGCAATAAGTATACCTCTGTAGGAAGGAGTTGCTAATTATCCCGTGTATTTGTGAAGGTTGTAGGTAAACGATTCTACCCTGCGGAACCGAACACGACCGTATTCGAAAAAAAACCTATTCAAAATACATCATTCCCAGGATAGGTTACAATAAAGCTAGATGAATTACGATTCTGTAGGATTAATAATTGCATCAAAAATTCAGACCTAACAGGTAAAATTAAATAAGGTAGAGGAGTATTTGCATCGTTTACGCGGAGAAATAAACTTCAACAGACAAAGGAACCAAGACTGTCTGAAAAAATCTAGTGTTTTCGGGGCACAGTATAGGCTAGCTGCTCTGCGCTACCATCTGGAGTAAATGAACTTCAACTCCATATCTCGATCAGCTGCTAGAAGATAAACTATTTGAACTGAAAACCAAATCAGGACCAGTGTAGAAAACCGGCTGGGCCGGTGCCCCTTGGTTCTTCAGTTTTAGTCACATCTCTAGTATCCCGTCGCCAGTTCTGACAGTATTTATATCTTGGCGGCTCCAGCTTGTATGATGATGAATCCAGTCCATCACTAAGAAACTGGAACTTGCCGTGGTGTGACGGTTTGTGTAACTCCACGACCCACTGAACTATACTGGAGGGTGCCTGTGCGACAATCGTGGAGTCTCTCATACCCGGTTGGTCACTGGTAACAGGTCTGACGAACGCAGTCTCCTAGCCCTCCAGGCTGGGGATTTGAACAAGTGTGGCGACCTATCCTGTAAAAAATTGAAATGCATTTGCGTGTCCCGCCGAACACTGCGGCTTTGCGGTCAGGCTTTTGAGCCAAAGGCCTTGGCTATGGACCCTAATCCTAAACCTGTATAGGAATGGCAGTATCCCAGCCCACGTACAACCATGACACTTTCAAGTAACAATAGGTCGTTGCGTGGTGCGATCAGTCGGGTCGCCCTACTTGCTGCATACACTTCATTATTAACTCTCTTCTTGTAGACCCGTCAGTTAGGGCTGATGACTCCAAGTGTCCTGCGTTGGTAATGGCAACAACGTCTGTGCCTCATCTGGCGCCGACATCCTCATGTAGCTCGAAATCAATCTTCAAGCCTCGACGCCTAGTCTATCTGGCCGCTTTTAATATCCGCACTCTGGCGCAAGCAGGATAACAAACTGCTCTTGCTTTCACAATAGACTCGCTTAGTGTTGATGTGTGCGTTGTGTGTGTTGTGTTGTGTTCTGTCAGAAACAAGAATCCAAGATGCAAGCACAGCGGTTGAGCTAACCGCCCCACCATTCTCCACTTCCTTACGAGTATGCATCTCTGGGGATCCAAAGGCTGCTGCGGCAGGATTAGCAGGGTCTGGTATCGTCCTAAGTGAGCGGACAGAAGGATCCTTGCTTGAGTGAATACCCTTTGATAGTCGCTTCTGTGCGGTTCGTCTGTTAACGTCTGTGGAGAAGCCTTACAACCGGGAAGCTGATCGCTGTCTGATTGTGGCGTCTGCTTACGCCCCAACCGACTGTAGCTCTGAAACCGTCAAACAAGTGCTTTTGACGCCCTGAATGCCCTGTCGTGACGAGCTAAAGGCCCAGATATCGTTGTGGTTGCCGGAGATCTGAATGCACAAGTAAGCAGGCCAAGTGCATCTGAGACTCAATTAGATAGTCGACATGGATTGTTTGTGGTATCTGACGACAGTGGCGAACGATTGCTTCAGTTGTGTGCTGACCGCAGGCTGTTTTTATGCGGCAGTAACTTCCGAAACAGCCAAAGTCGTCCGACCACATGGGGTCCTTCAAAAGCGTATCGGATACGAATTCAAACTGATCACACTGCCACCAGTCACCGATGGCAAGGTTCACTAACTAACTACCGCTCGTTCTGGAACACATTTTTGGATTCCGGAGTCGCTTCTCCTTTCGTTTATTAGGGCCGCGTAAGGTGCGGGCAAATCACTTCACCAGAATCGTCTTCTAAAGTCCCTTCTAACTGCTCCACCATCAGTTGTGAATACATGCTGGAAGGAGATCGCCATATCTCTGCATAGTGCTTAGAGTTTTACCTGTGACACGGCGATCCCAGGTCTCGCTCGAGTACTAAAGATCAGACAGAGGAGTGGTGCTGCTTGAATCTCTGAGGAATGTCCCATCCGGTACCGAACATAATTTGGCCCGACAAATTAACAGACGTCAAGTAAAAGTCAGCATGCGCGACAACCGTGAAGGCTGGTGGACACGGAAGGCTAAGGAAATGGAAGAGGTTCAGAAAGCCGGAAATGCCCGATGACTGTTTCAGTTGATTCGTGCGACCGGTCCCTAGCAACCACTTGTGAGCAAAATCATCCAGGATCAGAGTGGAGTGACCATCTTGCAGAAAGAAGAATACTTGGACTGGCAGGCCAAATTCCTCGAACAAAAATTCTCGTGGCAAACAGCTGCCACTCATCTGGAGCCCACAGCTAACGTAGAACCCTGGAGGATGAACGTGGAATCCCCTACTGTCTTGGAGGTTTGTGACTGCATATGTTCACTGAAGCCCCATTAAGCTCCGGATGACCTCCCACCCGCAGTGATCAAAATAGGGGTGAAATCCTCAGACAGCGCTTGTCTGATCTGTTCGCCTGCAGTTGAAAAAAATAGACAGTTCCACACAACTGTGGAGAATCGGTTATAGTACTCATTTTCACAAAAGGCGCTCGTAGTGAGTGTGGTAATCATAGGGGGATAAGCTAACCCCGGTCGTAACGAGACTGTCGGCGTTACTTGTGTTTTGTCGTCTTATAGTGGCCCGTGAAACTGACTCGAGAGCGGCAAGCGGGATTCCTGCCTGGTAGGGGTTGCGTTCATCAAATCTTCACACTCCGCCAGATACTAGAACAACATACGACCCAAAATTTTAGTATTCCTGGATTTCCAAGGCACCTTCGACTCAGTTGACTGGTGTGTTCTTAAAATGATTGTACAGCAAGGAACACTTTGGATGTTTGTAGACACAATAAGTTTGTTGTATTTGCAGAATTCCGGGCTTGTGTACAAGGTGATGTCTGTCAAGGATGTTAACTCTCTCTATTCCTATTTAATTTCGTGTCCATGAGGTTATGCGTCGAACGCTGGAAGGTCTTCAAAATCCTGATGTTCAGATAGATGCTGACGAAAACCTAGTCAATGTAGAATATGCAGATGACATCTTTCTCGTCTTCAAAGGGAAGAAGGCATATGTGCTTCTGGATAACTGACTTTTGGCATGCGCTTTGCACCCACAAATTGTAAAATCATACAGTCACTGGGCAGGCTACTTACAATCCAAGGAGAGGTACTCGAAGTTGTGGAGCGTTTTACATATCTTGGGTGTCAGATAAAACAATGCACGAATCTGCAAGGAACAGTTTGCGTTTGTTAATTTGAGACATCTATGGCACCAAAGCGGTATATCTCTAAATCTCAAGGGATGTGTTCCAGGCCACGGCATGGGATCATTTTTTTGTACAGCTGTGAGACTTGGCCTGTCCTAGCAGCGGAAATGAGATGTCCTCGGGTGTTCAGCGACCGTTGTTTCAGAACTATAGCTTGCGTAGGTCCACCATCAGAAGCTGCTTTGGTTAGTCCATGTATTGCGCATGCCGGACCATAGTTTACCGAAAAGTGTACTGTTAGCCGTGCTCAACTTGGAGTGGCAAAAGCAAAGATGTGTCAATCCCTGACCCAGCAGTTTGATATGAAAAAGATTACGAAAAGTCTGGATACTATCGGTGCGACTCAACTTTCAGGATAGGAACCGCGTGATGATGATGATGATGAATTCACTAGGTGAGGGTGCTCTAATTGCAAACAGGCAGTCTGCCCTAACAGTTACTTGAACTCCAATGTATGTTTGGCGCACGATCACAGTTAAGTACTTTTGAATTGGCTATGATGCAGTCATCAATATAGGGACTGCATATCCAGGAGCATAACCTTACATTTTGCGGAAGCACTGCACATAGCAATGGACGAAATGACGAAATGGTCAATTCGTCCAATATATGTACCTTATCTTCCTCGTTGAAAAAAAGAACAATGTCGTCCGTATAATCCAGATCAACAGGGTTTTTTTGTCGTCCTTGTGAAGAAGATCTTGGAAGTGAATAGGAATCTAGAGGGAGAATCCTTGTCAGACTTTTGTGCGGCAGCTTTTGGAGAGCTCCTCCCGTATTCCTATACGCCCGCATGTCTCAGATTACAAAAACCATATTATATTGACAAAATTCTGGGGCATCGCGTGCTAACCACGAACGTTAGGGAAAACGGACCGGTCAACAGAGTCAAATGCACCTGAAAAGTCCAGGATTGCTAACAATGTGGGTCGTTTATATATATGGCGTCGTTCTAGGTTCCAAAGTAGCGAAAAGACGTGGTCAGCAAACCCCACCAGGCCGGAATTCAGCTTCATGTCATCGAGCTAATTCTTCACTCGCCATCGTAAGAAGACCAAATGCAAGCGACCCTATGTCTGAATTTAGGCTAATCGTTTTGTGATTGAGGCACACATTATGAGTATGGATATTGTCACCAATTCTTCCCAGTTTTATGGGACAGTCTCCTCTTCCCAGATTTCCTTCAGTGTGCTGGTGTCTAGAGGACACCAGTAAAGTTCATCCTTTTTAACATCTTCGTTCCTAATCCCACTTGGGGACGTTATTCGCATAAATTTTGAGCTTCAACGTCTGAAATCATACCGTTTTCAAGGTTGCTGCTGATTTGCGCCTGAAAATAACCATTTTGGCTGATATGCCACAGACCAAAGTGAACTAAATTTTACTGTGATCTTGTTGCAGTGAGAGTAGCACTTTGTTTGGTGTTTTAAAGCCAGCGAAAATTAGGCTGTTAATAAGCAAAGCCAAAACAAATTAAGCATATAAAGGAGGGTATCTATGTACGTTCGAACAGGCAGATTTTCCCATAGTAACACCCATTCATGGTGTGTCTATGCAAGTCATTAGCTAGCAATTAGTCAATTAGTATTGGAGACAAAAAGGCCAAAAACATCGATCTGCCGTCATAGTTTTCGTTTCACTATCTTTAGTACGTGATCGCATTAGCATAAGCTGGTTAATTGCCACAAATGTGATAAGCTACGGAACGAAGCCTCTGGCTGACGATGCTTCAACATATGGTGTTGCAGCTTACGACAGGAATATGGAGAGATAAGTAACCTGGTTCAAGATAACATGTCCTGTCCAGGTGACATGATGAGAAAATGTTCTCAAAAAATCCTCTCATGTGATAGGAGATAGTCTGATAAGGACAAAATATGGTTCTGCTTGGAGAGGGAAAAGCCATACTTCAGGTTTCAAGTAGCCTATGCGTATCTGTCTGTCTGTCTATCTGTCACAACATATGTTCTGTTTTGTGGTCGGTGATGAAAAGTCCCTTATCTTTCTTCCTTACTTCCCACATTTCTAGCCTCCAGTAATGTAGGACACAGTCCACCAACCCCCTCTACGTGGACCGACAGGCGAATGGAACAGTAGCAAATCATCCTTTCCCACATTTGGCGGAAATTTTGATAAGGATTCTGTATATATGGCCGCAATGCTCCACTTTGGGGTCATCACGCAAGCACAAACCCGTGGCAAAATGTTGAGGCTGACATGTGCTTCCTAACATTTGATTGTTCATGTATACCGAATAAATTTGCGGCACTACTGCATGAAGAATCCTGAGGAACAGAAGGCGGTAGGTTGTACCACCACACGTATATTACAGTTTAGTCCAAGAAAATGCGGTGGAAGTATATCACTCGGCGGCACACCAAAAATCAAAGCCTGGGCTCAAAAGTAGATCCGCACAGGTGTACCATAGTTTTTGGGTGGGGGTAGTTCGCAGAGAGTTGGGCAACCAGAAATATTATTTGGCGTCTACCTGTGTCCTATAAGCGGAGGTTGTTTTCGGGGACTACCGTAGAACACAACATGTGGCTTTCGGAGTTCGGTTGTAGAATGATGACTTTAGCAGGCCAGTTAAATCCCGTTAAGCCAGAAATAGGTGGCGCTCAAAACTTCGGAACGTTGGTTAACTAATTCACAAACCATTCACGTACAGGTACTGCATGTTTATAGACCTGACGAAATTTGTGCATTGTCTTCACTTGTCTATCACGCAGTATCGGGAAAAAAGGCTAAGTACAACAGTCATTAAAAAGGCCAAAAATATATCTTAATTGGAGATTTCACACTCCCAGGGTGGAGATTCAGTGAATCACTGGAAGTTTAAAATGCATATCTTAAGGTCGTCTATACCGAATTCTCTCCTACCCGGAAAAATACCATCGTAAACCTTCTTAAGTAAGTCAGTCACGTCTGAAAAACAGTCGTACTGATGCTTTGTGGTTGATCTTTCATGTATAGATCAGCTGCCTTTCCTGTCTTGCCAGGGGACTAAATTTCATATCCTAAGCAATCTGAACCTTTTTCATCTTCTTTAACAAGTCACTCAACTTGGCGGCTGATTGATCATCGAGCTGCCCTCTTCGGGCATTTGTCTTTTTGGCGGCCAGAAGCAGCCACATAGCTCACCTGCGACGGTAAGAATCACATGTTTGCAAACACCAAGTTCCCGATATACACCTATCTTCTTTTTGGTCAGCTCCCGTTTCGCAAGAATTCCCGACATGAGGGAACGATTGCTTTTAGTACCACCTGCTAGCTGTTGAGTTACTTTTGGAGAAAGTGCATTCATGAGTGATTACTTGTCCATAAAATCCACCTACGTGGATAGCTTGAAACAAAACAACTGCCAGAATGCCCCCATAGATATGATGACAACTTCAAAGCTCGTAATGGCCTCCATTTAGTAACTAGCACTGAATGATGAAGATAGTTTGATCACTAATCACCACCTTGCTGTATTGATTTTTGCGGTGGTTGGATGCGAATTCCGACTAAAGTAATTGTCCCAACTTCATGAATCCTAATAGCCCGAAAGTTTGCGGAGTTGGTTAAAAGATTATTTTAGCAGAGCAACTGGGAGCGATCACTCATCGACCAGTGCAGAGTGGAGTGAAAAACACCCACCAATGATCTTTTTTTCTTTTCTTTCTTTTCTGTACCACAGTGAAGCGGTTCTTATATTTTCGCAATAGAGGACTAGTTTCGGGAATGAAATCTTTTGGGAGAACATGTGGAGGAGGTGCGAACCCTTTTCAAATCAGTAAAAGTCTAACAGACGATAGTTTAAAAGTGAAAGACTGTGTCATGCTGGAACAGGAGACCGAAAACCTGTGATCAACCAAGCATCAGCAAGTGCTTCCGTTTAAAGAACCTGATCGACCTTCTGACATTCAGGCAACGTTACGTCGTGGTCTTTTGAAGAGTTTTCAGTAACCCTATGAGCAGTCAGGAAAATATACTCCGATATCTCGAATATGTGAGAACTGAGAAGTTAGCATGTTCAGTTGAACATTCAGTCGTATTAAGTTAGCACCAAGAATGTAAATTTTTTTTGCCTATGCAACACAGCTTTGGAACTTAGTACTACCGGTTTGCTATTCTTTCCACTTAACCCCCGAAACAAGTTACAGTCACCGGAACATGGATTATCGACAGAGTAAAAGCCAAATACTGAAAAAAACTTGTTAACTGACTAAACTCTCTTGGAAACGTAACGGGTGACTGGATCTTTCCTCCTGATTGCGTGTAAGCGTCTTGGATGCTGATTTTAAATGTCATCTAATGGGCTTGGCGGTCTTCAGGCAAGTTAGAATTTTTTCAGTAATGCTGGGGACCAGGTGTCAGCTACAGAGCTTCCACAATGTCATGTATCCTAGAAAAAGCGTTCACCGCGTGACGGTGCTACGATACCTAATTCGTCAGAAGTTCGCTGGCTTGGATTATCGAAGATGTGTGGTCATGGAAAAAACAAGATACTATCAGCCGAGATAGGCTGTCACTGTAGTTTTATCTTTTCAGATTTCTGCACTTAAATCATCCCCGTTAACTACACAAGAGAATGAGACAGAACTAGACGGATGGAGATGAAGGATAACAGAAGGAAATAAACTACTTCGGGGGCATTTTCCAAGTAGGTGTCAGTGGCAAAAAGCGTTCCATGCACATTCGGCATCAAGAAGGTAAAATCCAGATAAATTCACGCACGAGAGGAGTTGTGCTTTTTCCAGGAGAATCAGCGCAACAAGATTCCACGACATACGGCTTGTTTTACTCTTACAAGATAAGGTACCTCAAACACGCATTTCACACCTATTAGCGTCTAGATTTTATGTTACGATCTGCCAAAAACTAATATTTACTTGCATTCGCCTAGCTGCGTACCACTTTTGCAACACTAAACTATAAACCAGAAGGCTGATAGCAGAAAAATGGGACTACTGCAGCTACGCTTACGTTATCCTTTGGTTGGTTCTTTTCTAAGGCTGTGTAACGCCATCTGGAATAATAGTGAATCACCCATTTCAAGGCAAGATTTGAATAGCCATTCTCAACTCATCTCAGCATTTATTACCGAGTAGAGTTAATTACTACGAAGCACCGTGAGACTGAAAAATAGCTTCAGGCATTGGGCTACTCCAAACAGAATTCTGAGGGAAGGGGACTTACCAGCGACACTCGCCTTGTCTTTCCTGGGGCAGCCGGAAACACTAGATGTAGAATGAAAATACATACAGAATATGTTATGTTTACATCCTGACCGGATATCTGGACCGCGTCTGACAAAAGTGTAAGAACATTAGAGTAAGGTCTTGAATTATGCCACAGCGCAGAAGTGTTGCTTAACCGGTGCAAATCCAAGTATTTGGTGGACTCATATGACGTTTCCTAGGCTGGTGCTACAATTAATTTGAATAACTAAAATCCCTGTTAGTTCACAAACTAATCGAAAGTCTCCGTACACCGTCCAATATATGGCTTAAAGCTGTGACTACGTTTTCGAGTTTGCTGAAATCGAGGCTTTCTGTTTTGTTCACAACTACTGCCATAAAAGGAATCAAATCGTATGAGTAAAATGTTCTGGCAACAAAACCGTAAATAACAGTTGTACGAAGAGAAAACCCGCTGTGTTACTTACCTTCTGTGATAGGAATACAAGCCAGTGGCATGACCAGTTCCGTCACAGCCTCTAATTGGACATCGACCTTCAGCACTCCGACCTTTCTTTGCTTAGACAGAGAGGAGTAAAAGTTGACGAGTTTATAGTAGCACAGACCAAAGTTATAATTTCTAATAAATATCTACAACAAGTAGATATTCATTTCATAGGGTTCATCTCATTTAAATAATGAAACCAAATTGATTTGTGCAGCTGGAAAAGTTTGCCAAGCTACACTATCAGTCAGCAGAGCAAAGCTGCAGAACAAACACAAAACGTGGAAGTTTAGCATTAATTGCGGAAGTTGGTGCGTAAAACTAAGGAGATCTGTGTCGAATACATCGCTTGTGACAATCAGTAGCATTCATCCTATCACAAGCAATTTCTCCTTGATGTGCACCCGGTTTTTATTTTTAAAATTCAGTTATTTTATTCAAAGACTTCATCAGAAACTTTGGGTTAACTCTTTGGGTTAACATTTAATTCGTCCTTCCAGTGAGTAACTGGTGCTTTTTTTACAGGGCTGTTTCGTTTTCGGTTGGACTAGCACCTATGCACTTCTAGTTGGAAAGTCATTTCATATAACTAGTGGAAAATACACTAATTCATATCACTGGGAGAAGAAATAAGCGTTCGCTTCATGAAGACATTCATTCCTTCTGGTTTGGTTCCTTTAGAATATAAGTAGTATTCATGAGGTGAACTGTAGCTGTACATCTAAGTCCAGTTATTCAAGTCTAAGTGACATTTTTTCAGGTGCTAAAGTGAATTCAATGAAAAGGTACAGGGCAAAGTGTCATGCCGAATTCTGCATCTCTCGGAAAGTAGTTTGACTCGTGATTGATGAAGACCGCTTAAAATACTTCCTAAGATGGCCTTTTCTCGAAAGAAGGACATCCCTAGAAGGATTGGTGTATGTTGTTGTGCTGCTGGCGATGCACTGGACTTCCATACTCCAGTCTACATTTTACGTGAGTGAACTACCATTTACATGACCTAAGCCTGCGTTCATCTAGCAGGTGAATGAATAAATTGGGCATCTTGTTTTAAATCGATGTACTATCTCCACGTTTGAGGTAACAGAACGTCTCTTCAACAATATTGGACGGGCATTCTGACCACTGAGTTTTTATTCCTCACGCCATCAAAATGATTGAGTATTTCAAATGCAGAGTTCTTAGGTATACTTTATAGCTGAGTTAGCCGGCAACAAATAGTCGGAAAAGTATGTTGTGTGGCTTTACCTGTTCCTGAACGACTTCTTTCAATCGTCTCTGGGGTTTTTGGACTGAAAGATTGGTCTCCATTTTCCAACTTCCCTTTTGTAGTGCGGTCTCTAGGACTGCTGGACTGACTGACGTGAATGAATTCATCCAATGAACTCAGTTCTTGCGGATACCTATTTGCATTGAATATCTCTGGTCCATAAAACGGCAGTCGTTGATGCTCACTATCCTTTGAGTAAAATCGATACGATGCAATATTGCTGGGATAGGACGATATACTTGGATGTTGTTTCCATGACTCCACCTCCCCCACACTGCACCCGAGTGGAGCAAAAGTTTCTGTTGCGCAGTTTGTCTGTGCCACTGCAGCTGCTACGGTCGGTGTGGCGGTGACGGTGGAGGATACTGAAGCTTCACAAACATCTGATTTGCGGACCAGTGCAAGCGCCATTGAAACACATTCGCGCGCGCACGGGGTGGTATCGAATTTCTCTGAGTTTTCACCCCCACCATCACCAAGTGAGTAGTCTTGTGTGGAGGAACCCGACTCACTCAGACTGTTGCTCCGTGACCTGGTATTGTGCATCACGCTTGGTTTGAAAACAAAGCTGATAAACGGCGGTAGGTATGATCGCCTGGTTGGTTGGTTGGTTGTTTGGTTGACAGACACACAAACAAATTGCGTCAAATTTACTTTGGTTGCAATCAAGGCTGTCTTGAATTTTTACGACTGAAAATGAATAGACGGATAACATGGGTCAAAGAAGTTAGATACATTACCATACAACATGAACAAAATAGAGCACAACATTAGAGGTATTCAGTCCTACGTGTTTACATCCATCCGCTGCTTTTGCTAAATGTCAGTTATGGGTGAAACTTTCCAGTCACAATACCTGTATGCATTGGGCGATTGGGCTACTACTGTATACATAAGGAACAACTCGGAAATTACTGTGGTGTACCATTGTGAATATTCTACCGAATTCGTTACACAAAAGACAGTCGTCAAACTTATTAGCCACATCAAATCTGCCTCACTTGGCAGTATCGAATTTTTGTTGCTATTCCCCCAAGGCTAGTATCAAGTGCGTCCGGTTTGGTTTGCCTTAATAGGTCCATAACAATGGATACAGATAAGCACAATGCTTTGTTTTATTTCTTCCGTCTCTATCCTGTTCCACTTCAGCTTGAATTATTTCGCCGAAAACCCCTACTTTTACAAAAACATGTGGCTTTTGGATTTTCATACGCTGTGTAAGACATGAGCTCAAAAATAACCGTTGTGTGTGGTGAGATCATCTTAGAGTTATGTGTATGCACATATGTTAATGGCATGGCCATCTGCTTCAACCGGCCGAAACAAATCACCATGGTCAAACCCAAATCGTCTATACTAACAGATGAGCCCGGTTTCTTGTTACTTTGGGATGTGTCAAGTGAATAATGCTATGCGAGTGCTTGCATAGGTTTCTGGGACATTCCCCAGTAATCCTGAATCAGCTTCTGTTCGTAAGCAGAAACCGAGTAAGTTTAATTTTTCAGGATACCAGTCTCCCTGGCTACTCCGTGACGGGCTACCTAAGCGATCGTACTCTAGGGTTGTTTTCACAGAGCGAAACAAAATGCGATTTGCTGAGTCGTCACTTGTTGGCACCACATCCTCACACCCCTTACTGTGTGTTCTCGACTGCTACAACCAGATGAACTTACGACTAAAGCGCATCAGGTGTACGTAGACGACCTCTGGATTGTCCGTCTAGCAGTAACAGACTGCTGTAAATTTATTCACTTTTTCACTTGGTTGATCAAAAGCAATCCGTCCTTGATAAGCGAAATGAGCGAGCATGTTGTCTATAAACCTGTTGTTCCCTGATTTATCTTATATGGATCTTGTCGAATTCCGAGGAATCATGACGTTCTGGTGGTATCCGGGTGTGTTTGGAAGTTTGAAACCATCTAAACAACCCAAAGCTACAAAAGAACTCCAAATTAAGCGATCAGTGAAAAGGGTCGATGCACGGTGAGGAGTATTTCCAGGAATATCCAGTGATATCCAGTGGTGATATTTTACCACCTACTGGTCTTCAGTCAGAAGCCGCTCAACCTCTAAATGCCTCATTTTCCTAGTTCAGCATATTCTGCAATCCGCCCGTCTATCTTTATCTCAGTCAAATCAAAATACCTGAAGTCCACAGGAAACCTGATGCCCAGCTTGAATCATGGACCAGTAATTTCATCGAACGCAAGTCTACATGACATGAATATACAGATTTACCTCTTAAAAATGACCAACGATTCTAATAAGATAATCGTTCAGTTATAACATTCTTTCGGAGCCAAGCTGTTATGCCACCCGAAGGAAGCACGAGGGCTGGGATACTGCCAGGTTGCCCAAGCCTAGACAGAGGAAGTCGCGATTCAGAGGTCGGGTTCGAACCATGGTCTTTCGGTCAGTATATTTGCGCTCTAACCACTGAGCCATCTCGTCTCCACCTAGAGATTAACTGAGCAACGTCGAGCTCCAGCAAAATAAAACCAAAAAAATCACTTATCTCAGAATGAGCTTTTCGCATTTACCATTTCTGGAGTAATGTGGGAGACTTCCAGCCAAATCCTATTTTCTTGCATGGCCCTAAACTACACACACAGGAGAAACTTGTTTATGAAAGCATTGTTATTTCTCATGTCACCAAAATGCCTCCAAAAATTTCGTGCCAAAAACAGTCAGGGTGACCAACGTTTCACGAGTCACCCGACACTTCTCGCTTTTGACAGCTAAACTAGATAAACATGGAGCCAAAAGGGAACAGAGAGTGTCACTTGGAACGTGTTCACTTCGGCCGAAAGAGGGAGTTAGCTGCTGATGAATTATTTTCAATGACTATTGGAAATCACTAAGTCTATACGACACGTCGATTTACAACAGAAACTGGAGTCAATACATCCCTAGCAATAAATACCTTCGCAAAAACTCTACACCTGACTTGGAAATATTAACAGATCTCAACGTCTGAATGACAAGATTACTGCGTTTGTCTGGAATTAATCTTACATAAAGAAACCTGCTGTTTTACTTATTTGAAACTCGGTTTTTGTCAGGCAAATACCAAGTATTTTGGTGGACACCCTATACATATATAGACTGACTTGTAAAACCCGCTTAAGATAAGCTGAACATTATGGCGAAATTCATATTCTTGTTGTCGCTACCACGGCCTGGCACAGTGGAATGTGAGAAACAATACTACGAGGATGCCAATTCGCATTTTATCGGTGTCTGTCTCCACCTCCAGGAAATGGCTTTACCATATTTTTGAATATCCCACAGAAATTGGACAACATATAGTCAGTGGTGCCAAACGAGTGCCAGCAGTCTATTTTACGAGCTACGGATAAGTATGGCTATGGAGAACTTCAGTTTCGAATAACAGTATGAGTTCGGAGGAGGCTTCGCTACAGATGCCCATAGAAGATAAACTCATGATTTTTTCATCGTCGTGGACAACCAAACTAACTGTAGCGACAGGTTTACGATTTTTAATCACGTTGGTTGTTGGTTGTTCCATGAGATTTCCTTTCTGAGAAACCAAAAACTTGCTTGTGGAGGGCAATAGGCAGCATGTAGCACACATGTGCGACTTACGGGTTCTGATCTCAATATGAATAACAGAAAGCCATGAAACTCGCCTACCGTTTATTTA
>SJOL01006875.1:296523-322447 GCA_004794785.1 Opisthorchis felineus | reverse complement strand
AGAAGCTAACTGCCGATAGTGAACTATCGAAGCATTTTCAACAGTCTTATAAGCAGTGTTATTTTAAAAAGTTGTTCCTCGTCCAGGTAAAGCTTGAAAGGAGGGTTAAAAATATGGAACATCAATTAGAGTTTGCTGGTTCTGAGAATAATGTGGTGACGAGTCACTGATTGGGTGCATTTTACGTATAATTGTTCCTATTTACGAAGTGGTCTTACTCTACTCCTAATGTCTGAATACGATGCAAAAGCTGCTTGTTCGAGTAAGCTGATGACACACATAAATCCCTGTACAATCTTTGCAGAGTCGTATATTTTCTAGAGTAATAAGCCTACTCGTGGTGAAAGATCCCATCAGCCTTCGAGATCATCTGCCGCAAAACCCAAAATATCACCCTCCGTTAAACTAATTTAGAACGCGAAACACTGGGTTTTTATCTTTCTCCCCACGAGGGAGTATGCTGAGTATTATACTCCTTATCAGTTATCGGTTCTGCTCCCGAGGGAACCAGTCTCTAACACTAAAAGAACGCAACTCAACTGAAATGACTATGGTTTCTGCATGATTGCGTAACGTAGATTATAAAGGGTGCAATTAGTTTGATCGCACATGCTATGGCATTATTTTGCCTATCAGTTGCTTAATGTTCGAGTCATTTTAGGCAAATGATGTAGTTTATCCTTGCTTACTTGCACACAAGATTTTCCCAATTTAAGGATACTCAAAATATTCCCAATCTGGTAGGAAATTGTTTGAACTTAAAGTCGGCCACGGGCAATGAATAAAGTATCACCGTGAGCATAATACTTCCTAAGCTGTTTTGGGCATATTCTGTAAATTCAATATGGCAAGCGCACACAGCTGTGTCCAGCTGAATTTCTCCTTCATGATGGTCCGTTTCAGTTGAGTGGGCTGGCCTCAGGCCGCCTCAGGTTTTATTTGATGCGATATTCGAAACATCGCAATAAGTTCCCGTCTAGAATTAAAACACTTCTCATACGGTCGCTGAAATCTCTTGGACAGGTCAAGGCCGGTTTCGCCCTTCTTGGGTTCAAGTAGAACATATGAACGAAGTAAACCCAGGACCACGCCCAACGGATGAGCCTCAACAACAAGGAGAAGAAGAGTTTTCAGCAACCTTGTGAGTATTGTGTTAGGCCAACAAGTTGCTAGGACCATGTTTTCCTGGTACTCAGCTTCGACTAACCCCATCTAATAAGTCTGGACTTGAATGGGACAATCTTCATGAAATTGGAACCACCGCTAAGGAAATAATGAAGCCACTGATGACGGAAAAATAGCATGTGATCTCCTTCAGATAAGCACACGACAGAGAATTGCACTTACCAGTTGTTTTCTCAGAAAAGTGGGCTTTTGCGAAACTGGACCAAGTAGTCACCAATTTAGTTGTTTACATTACTTGTGCAAAACGTTGACCTTCTGGGATGACAACGAGTAATGGTATTGATCAACAAACCCAAAAGATAAGAAGCTTCCAAGGATCAAATTGAGCCGAAAGCAGTAAAATGCTAGGGTGTGCGAACCTTATTTACGCAAGTAAACATAAAACAACTAGCTAATTCGTAATCTAGCCACATCAACGGTATGCAGATTTTCAGTGACATATTTTCCGCATCTATCAGTCTTTCCGACTTTCCTTCAAAGTTAATGTTAACGAGATGTGTGTATTGTAGCGAAAGCATCTAATCACTAACGTCAATTTGATTTGCCAGCATTCTCCCTGTACTAGTAATTTAGTAACTTCCAAGAAGAGATAGATTAAAATTTGCAGTCAGCGGAGAATATATACCTAATGTCATACCAACCGAGATATTAATTATTACTATAAGTTGGAACAGCCGAACACACGGAGAGAGTGTCGATCCTGTCTTTCTAGGATAGAGAGCAAAACCAAAACCACACATAAAGGGTTTAAAAATTCATTGTGCGAATGGTTTGGTTGTGCAGTCTTGCACTCATGGGCATAACTAAGCTCATACACCCCGATTATTTTGTTCTCATTGCTGACTGCACAGAATGATAGTCTGGGTAGATGGTAGAATGATAGTCTCCTTGACCTGTGTAGAGACTAGAGAGTACACAGGGCCCTTCATGTAAAACCATAAAAATTGCTTTCGCATTTACTTTCAGTTGGTAGCCCCATAAATGATTTTCCTGGATTCTGTGAAAAACACGTTAGATAACAATTGGTTCATCACAGTATAGTTACCACTCAGCTAGTATCAATTACCGAGGCCCTATTTTACACTTTTTTCTTTTGAAAATTAAGACGTCATATTGTTCTCCATTTGCAGTGATATGGGAGCATCTGAGACCAGATGTCTTCAGACGCAGATGAAAACCGGAGAACTAAAACAAGCTGTCGGCATTGCCTGCCGCAGAACTGGAAGCCTGTTGCGAAGCAATCCGAACTAACAAGGAAAGAAAGCCTCGTTTGCCCTTTCGTCAAAATAAGTCGGAAACACCTCGAAAGCTCTGTTTTAGACGTCACCGAATGTTTGATACCTTGAAAAATTTAGGATTGGACATGGCAGTACTTGTTAGGTTCTGGGTTGACACCTGTATTACTTGGTTCTTTCCAGTATCCAGGAGCAGTATGTGAGATATTTATGACACTGTGGCCATCCAGCTAATATTAACTCGCCTGCCCCTCGATTGGTAAAAATAGTGGAATAATCCATCACATAAAGATGCTTCATTTTACTACCTGGTACGCGGACCTATCATTTGAGGACGTCTGCAAACTAACCCCCACACTGGCGTCCCTCAAGAGGGCATTCTAAGAGACCACGGGCCAGTGTGTAACTCAGCATTTGCAAAGGCCGTGCAAGGCGCGCTAAGATAAGTGCTGATTATTCATCGAGGATTCGCATCAATCGATATTTACGGAGATGCTTGACCGCCGAAAGAATCGGTATACCATTTTTGCTAAAGGGAATCCTGCGTACGGGCCAAGAGAGATTCTGGATGATGAAAAACCTGTCATTAATCCGAGATCTTATTAAATTAGGGTCCTGAAAGCTTGTTTATTTCAATAGGTTCTTCGTCTTCGTACTCTTAATTTGGTAATAGAAACGAATAAGTAGCCAATGTTGAGCACCCTCCTGCTACCTTTTGTAACCGAAGTAATGTGTCTCCTCTATTAGTGAAAACATTAAGAATTGTTCTTGCCTTGGAAGCTGTGCATCTGGGAAGCCCTGTGTTTTGGGTGATAGCTGGTCACCCAAAATGATGAGTTAAATGGCCAGGATTACAGCACAGTGGTAGTCCAGCGAAAAGAAACATGTTTTTGTGCACCGTTGGTTATGTGATAGTTAACAAAATACTTTCTTGTATTAGTGACACGCTGGTGGCCGATATTCCTAACCCCCTGCAGTGTTTGGTTGAGTAGCCACTTTTCTCCAATGACATCGCAAGTTTCCATTGCTAAAAGCCGTTAAGCCTAGACATCGTTTTTAGCGAGACGGAAGTGGATAATCATTCAGGCAAACTCTTAGGCTGCAAGTTTTTATCAGTCTTGCGCCAGTGATTCAGTTGCTATCTTACTAGCTGTCTGGAAACATGAAAGCTCTCCTTTCACAAATTACTACAGTTTCTGTTATAACGTCTTTAAACACCCGCAATTTTCATGTAGTAATCCTGTTAAACTTCTACAACTTACCTATCATCTTCTATGGTTGCGTTCTTAACCATACTAGCTCAAGTCAAAATTCTTTCTTACACTGGAAGCTAAAAATTTTGTGGCATATGCATTCATACCTGGTATAAGTGAGGTTTGATGTTGAAGTGGACGTAGAGAAGTCTTGTGGTCCCTTTTAGCTACGAATGGGTAAGGTACTGCTAGAATCAAGTGTATGAGTCAAGTTGTACCGATTTTATTGCTGAAGAACAAAAACGGTAGTCAGCAAAGTGACCAGTGATATCAACAACACAGAATTTCATCTTTTGTTCCCAAACTTCTGATTAGTATGAATAGTTAAGAACACTGCTAATTTTTTAGGGAAACCACTCCTTAGGGATTCCTATCCTGTTTGCTCCTCTCGGGCGGATCAACCAAGATGAGTATCGAAGGGTGGGCAATGAACAGTGGGTTTAGAATTATTTTCGAGTGGACAGAGTTATACGTGCATAATTTTAAGTAGAATGCAGATATGCAACCTCCTTGAGAAAAAAGCTCTCAGACGAATGTCCTTCCACAAGAAAGAGCCGGAATAGCCTTCAAATCCGTTGACATTTTATTGCTTACTGTCCGACAAAGACAAACCAGTAGCGATTGAAGCAAACTCTCCTCTTACCCATTTTGATCTGACTGAATCGCCGGTACCTCCGCGACAAAAAACTAACCGGTGTTCATTGTAATACTACCGTACTTAAGTATATGGGTAGAATACATCACTTTTAGAGGCGCAGAAGCCACTCAAGCAAATCAACTATTCTGTTAGTCACTCAGTTTCGTCTCAGTGATGTAGGTTACCTAAAAGTTAGAAAGGGACTATATCAATAGCCTGGAACGTGACACTCATCAGTAGTACGTTGTCCAATTTCTACCACAAAGCAGATCGACTCACTCGTATTTCACCTAGGTCTGCTTTTCTCAGAGGAGTTTTTGCACTAGGGCACGTGTGTCATCTTCTTCCTGTGAACACTTTATCTCTCACAATGGGATTACGGAAAAGCCCAAAAAGACTTCTGGGGCAAACGTATCCTTCTAAAAATTCCATGACTATGTACCCTGTTAGCCACACACTACGGTGCGACCTGACCAGTCCTAGGAACCAAAAACTCTTGCTTGGTCTTGTCGTTTCGTTACTGTGTAATGCGACTTTAGGACTGAGAAATGCGTTCTTTTTTTGAAGCCTTACTTATTGGGTGTGGCTCCAATGGAGGAGGCGATCTTTATCCCATTAGTCAAAGGAGAATGTAAATTGCTAGGCCATCTTCGGGATAGGCGTCGCGTCATCTCACGATTTATCGAATGAGAGCAGACCAAGAGTGGGTACTATTTTGAGTTAAGTGAAAGTATTTGATTGCTGAATTATGCATATCACACGGTAAACAGGAATGTACCCATATCTTACATCTACCAAGGCTGTTTTGAGGTTAAATGTAGCGAGAAGCTGGTGTGGTATGTAGGGAAGGACTTCTTTGTGGGTCAGAAACCTAGAAGCACTAAACACAAGGAAGCCGAAAATATCCCCTAAGAAAATAATTCACGCTCATTTATATGACATATTTCGTTTTGTTTATCTATCACCACACTGAACGTCGAACCCTTAGACTCCGTTATCAATACGTATAGAAAAGATGACGAGGTTTTCGCGGGCTTGTAAACAGTTCTTGAATCTTCTTCATGATCGATTGCAGCCTTGGCTTTTCCGTAAACTTGGAGATTAATTCTGCCCTTTTATTCAACCACGTGGTGCTCTTAACCCAAATGAGCCTCATGAAAAAAGTCCGAAGATATAGGAGTAGAAGAGGCCAATAAATAAATCAGCCATTGTCACCGGTAAACATGGGGCACCATAGATGTGCAAAATGAATTTTCCGTATCCACCACCTTGACACTTATTTCTATCAATAAATGAAATGAAAAGTATGAATGAGTGTTACAGTTCTGGTGAAAAAATACTGTCATCCCAAAGAGATACCAAGGAACACTAGGAACCGCATTGTCAGTTTTACCAGATGGTATTCGCAAAGGGGTACATTATATGCTCTATCTAGGTATATGCTAGTGGCAATTAGGTGAGAGTGGCAGCTTGTCTTTCAAATCGAGAACGGCCCTTGCGCTACGTGAGAGTTTGTCGTGGTTTGTAACAACATTATGACAGACAACTGTCAGTTTATATCTTTTTTGCTTAAATATACAGGCCTTCGTACAACATTTGTTTTGTTGAAATCGGTGTGTGGTCTCAGGTCCATATATTAGCTACGAAAGTCCTTGAAATTCAAAGACACGCTTCGCAAAGCATTTGAAGTGGAAAGGCAAATCACCTGAATTCAGTAGGTAGTAAGGAGGACTGAACGTTTTTCGTCTCATTTCATTCCACTAGTCAGGTCGCCCTAAGTCATCCTAAGTTGAGCAGCATTGCTGAACACTTTCATCCTTGTTATGAATAGTCAGCAGTACGCCTATCGTGAGTCTAAATTTTGACCACAGAGCTAATCCGAAATTTAGGGTTTCTAATGAAATGTATCTCTGACTAGTCAGATTTCCTTTGGCAGTGTCTAGTGTATATTTTAGGACCACCCACCTCAGGTTTCTTGAGTTACATGTTTTTTGTTAGTCCATCAAGAGAGAAATACGGCTTATTTTGATGAATAACAATAAAGTATGTTGCACCCCACGATTCTGCTTGCTAACTGTTATTTCAATCTACTCTGGATCAAGAAGTGAACACAAGATAATTTGTAACCGTTAACTTACCCTTGCCAAGAAACTGATTTTCCAATATGAATCGAGAAACGGTGCTGTTCATCTGGTGTAGTTGTAATGTAGATTGAAGCTTTTGAACAAGCTGTCAAACAGGGGTGTACATGGGATTCAGCCCTCCAATGTCCACTCTTGATTGGCTATCCGAAAGGGGAGTAATATAAATCCCGTACTTTTCACTGACTGCCTACATTTACATTTCGTAGGCCCCAGCGTTCACCAGGACCAACTGGCCAATCATTGTATTGGCAGACCGCGTCACATAGTTGTCGAAGCAAACTTTTCGTAGAGTGCGGGGGCTAGTGTCGGCCTAACCATGATTCCATGCGTTCCAAATTCTGTCCACGTGTTTCGCCCCCATCAAGCAACTAGTTCCAGTACCACACAGAACGCGTGAACAGACGTGTCTGTAGCTCTACGAGAAGTTGAATGGCGCTCTGGGACACAGGGGCTGGAGTGTTTCTGTAGGCGCGAAATGCGCACACACATACACTAGTTAGAGTGGAGGCAAAGACAACTGTAGATTGGGCCGCGAAATTTCTACAAGCTTTGCCTGATGTATGTGATGAGGAAAATCCGAATATGAACGTAGCACTGGAAAGCCAAACAGTTCTGATGACAACTTGTTGATAAGGTTGCGAATGAATGAACGCGAAACTGTGTGATTTGATTGGTAGTTTTACTTTTGCTTTCGATCGATAAATTTGAGTTTACGGAAGCAGACGGAAACACAGCCCACCGAAAATAGTTTCACTACTGAGCACGATGAACAAATCAAGCACAATAATGAATGTTCCTTGCGGTGGGCGACGTATTTTTTCATAGGAACGCGTTGTATTCGTAAAATACTGACTGTTATTCTCAGCCTCGAGTAAAGGTGTTCATCAGAAGCTTCTTTGCAACTTGTTGTTATATCAGCCAAAATGCATGACAAATCCAGTAAATCTGTGATTCAATGCAGCTAACATTCGTTAAGCCTTTTAATTTCGCCAAAATCCGTTAAGGAAATTTCTTCTCGAACATCTAAGGGGCGCACGTCTGTATTGTTATAAAACTTACTACGGTACTGATTGAAAATAAGTGGAAAGCAGCAGTGTTGAATTGCTGCAAGATCTTCGAAAGTTCCTTGGAATCTATGCAGTATTTCTGTCGCTAGCAAAGTTCCAACAAAATTTTTCAATTTTATATGACACTACTCACAACTTTGTGAAATCCATCATCCAGACCTGGTCCTGAAACTTCCATCTACCATATTTCGTATTTGAAAAGCAGAATGAACGTTTCTAAAGTTTAACGTTCATTCATAAACTTATGCATGGTGCAATAGGCTTGGAGATACTGTGATTCCTTAGATGTCGCTCCAAGTGAAGTGCGGGTGCGTTTGCACAGCACACTTATCTGAAGAACAACAGAAAAGAAGAACTTGGTTAACTGTTATGTTAACGTCATCATAATCGTATAGGTGCGTTTAGCCCCACTTTTGATGGACTAACGAAGAATACTTAATTAATTTAATTTAAACCCATATGAAACAGTTCTAGAATCGTCAGATGGCATGTTTGGGGTGATGTCTAAAGAACCATCGCTGTTCTAGTAAGCAAGCAAAAAACTCTTCATTTTCCAGTTAAACGAAATTTTGTTCAGGTCTAGCGCACAACTCGACTGAGGCACTTGTATTTACGATGCACTATGGTCATCTGAACCGCAGGTCACGTGATCACCTGGAAATTCGGCTACCTTCGTCTGGCCGAAAGTTGAATGGTGCGAACAGAGAAGCTCACTTTCATGCTGCTCTTTTAAGTGGAGGAAAATTAAGGTCATAGACCAAGGATTTCAACGACCATTGATACCACATGCTCTCAAAGCATAAAATTATTAGGTTGAAAGCAATTCAAATTAACTTTCGCAGGTTTGGTCTAAATCGTGTCTTTTCTAAAGCACTGCTGAATTGGAACGCCAGCGTGACCTTTGGATAACTGGGCGCGCCTAGAGTGAACTAGCTACCACTGGAGAGTTCCACCGTCTCTGTTGGATCAACTTGTGTACATCATGTAGCGGAGTTCCTCAGATTTAACAAGCGGCGAATAAAAATGAATCTGTCCAAAATCTTAACCGACTCACACTTAAATAGCGCTAGAATGAATTTAGTTAAACACCTGTAGAGCTTGGTTTCTCGCACAATACTCTCCGAAACCTCGGTTACTACCGATGAGTCCCGGTCTTCCTGTGCTGGTGGAGGGGATCAATCCAGATTTTCACATGTTGAGATTTTTCAAGAGGTTGGACTTTGGATGTTGTTAACTATTTATAAGTGGCAGCTGTACGATGAAAACAACCCGTATCATTGTAGGCCTCCTAAATGTTTTACTCTTGGCCTTTCAGGTGTGTCCTGTCTCTGAATTACAATAATCAAACGGATTAAACACAATGAACCCTAATGCAACGAGTGTTAGGAGAATCTCCGCTATTACTCAATGCCCTTATGATTTAACTCCAAGACGATTTTGAGAATATTAATAATACTGGTAGTAATAATAATGAAATTAGTCTCCATTGCCATATATTCAAGAGGAAGAAACTTCAGTCTGCCTCATACCAGCACTTGGGTGTACTTGAATTTTTAGGACTTGATTTTCTGTGACCATAGTCATTTTAAAAAGAAACGCTCAAAAGGTAGTGTGACTATATCGGTCTTTTAAACCGAGACAATTGTTGCAGCTTTGTGCAGGGAGCGGACGCGAACTTCCCAGGTCCATTTAACCCCGTTTTATCCATTGTCCATACCTGAACCACTCAACATAAAAATGTCTGTGTACACTCACTGTTCTCCAACTGGATGCGAAACGTGCCAGGATCTCACCATACCTTTACCTGTCTTTACCCCTTTGGGATTTTAGACTTGTGGGACCTCGATATCACCTATGCAAGCTGAAGTACAGAATATCGAAGCAGGATTATCTGGAATTTAAAAGCGACTTGTGCTTTATGATATTCTCGCCCAAGAAGCCTGAGGACCGACCCATCACTCACACAAACTGAGTAGCTGGAGTCCAGTTGGTGACAACCTCATTAACCCCAGCCCAATAATAACAATAATAGTGGAAGTGGAAGTGGCTACTTCAGCGGAAGTACTGCAGGAAACGAATGAGGTTTTTGATGATAGATACGCCGAGCACAGCCTTTTGGTGAACCGAATAAGAAGACTAATCAATCAATACGCTAAATGGATACGTGCGAAAGCAACATGTTTCGTCAATGAACATTCGACAAGATAAAGAAACAGTTGCATTGAGATAAGGATATGTTGTCGGGAAAAACGGGCACTTAGCATAAACACTTATTGAACGCCTGAACTCTGGATCCTTCTAGTAAATGTTATCTAATCTTCATAAATGCAGCAGGATCAGCTGGTCCTTCACTAATAAAAAGAACGAAGTATGGTATAAATTTTCGCTCACTTATTTCGTCATGCCGAAAAAGCCAGACATTTATTTTATTCCCATATTTCGAATCGTTGAAATGAACCCAGAAGCTGCTTTTTCTGAACTGAAGGTAGTGCCTCATTCAGGGAAATCTACCCAACGTACTCCCTCCGGCTACATAGGATAAAAACACACCTTTCGGAGTATTGATGGACCTTTTTGTCATTCAATCATTCAAAAATGAAAAAAATAATGAAGAAAATGGGGGGGATGGCGATCAGCCGTTGTGGATTTTGAGTGGTATCGATGGAACAAGATGGGTAACTTTCGAATTTCCGAAGAGAAGCTCGACTCCAAAGATTAGCTATCTAAGTACTTTCTCTTTCGGCTAAGACGTGTAAAAGGCACCATAATGCAAGTGAAACCTAGAATTCTTTCTCCCAAATGACGGTTTGTAGAAGCCCATGATGTCGTCCCACACCATAATTTCATTTAAAATTTCAAATCCTCGGCTACCTTGACACTTCGATAATCGATTCAAAAGCTTACGATGCGTACGTTCAAGCCATTTATTCGGTAGCACGAGTTTTGCGATGGCTTTTGATTTAAACCAGCGAAAGTGGACCGTACACAGAATATTCCAGATTTTGCATTGATAAGAATCGTGGAAGATCTGGAGGACTGCAAGCTCGTCAAACCCGTCCATCAGAGTGACTACAATGCAGTCGCTTATCAGTGGGTGAGAACCTCGATCGCTTTTTGTCATGTGTCCATAAGACGACTTCCGGTGAACTGATATTTGTGGTATGCTGCTAGATGTATACTCGGTAGTCTGCTACTTCCCCGCAGGCAAAATAACTGATAATTTCGACCATTTTTCAAAGAATCAATATGCCAACCCTTCGGGAGATATATCCCTATTGGATATCGGAAAAACCCTCCCAAGGCGTCCAGAAAGCCAATGTTAGTTTTTTGAAACTTATGGGCCGTAGATTAATGTTATAGGTTACGTACGAAACCGGTGCACTGATGGAAGGACGCATAAACAAGAAGTATTTTGGTGGAGATTAGCAGAGGAATCAAAATTGTTCCCAGTAAGGTTTCCCTTCACTGGTCGGCGGACACGCAGGGACTACAAACTAATCTCCATTAGTAGCTGTTCTGGTATCCTTCCCGTGACCAACCTATAGTACGAAGCTCTGTAATAGGAATAGACACAAATTACAGACTTTACCATGGGAATCCCCTGAACAGTTCGGGCCTCTAAGGATCGACTTTACGCAGAGATACCAAGCAAACCGTTCACTCATATCTTGTAATTCCGCCTCCCTACGAATTGCGATAGCCTGATTTAGAGGTTCCATACTGAATCTAACTGTAACTGCTGCCTATGTACTCATCCTTTCAGCATATCCTACGGCAATAAAAGCGTTATGGTGAGGTCTAGAGCGGAACGGTACGGAATGCTTGCATAGGCCGATCAGTCGACGCCATCACACCGTAGGCAAGTTCGGGCAAGAACGATGGAACATCTGTTAAATTTTCTGCATCAGACAACTCGGTCATTATCGATACAAGCTATCGGAATCCCAGACAGCATTTATCAGGGTATTTTCGGGAACTTCAAAACTGACTAGGTTCTGATACTTTCTCCATGTATGTCAGCAGTAGAAGATTGTCCGTCCTACCGAGAATCCAAAGCGTGGAACTCGGGAGGATTGGGTCATACTCTTGTGGAAGCGAGGAGTAAACTCCAGCTAGCGGCAAGACGACATCGACCTCTGTACCTCATCATAATGATTCGACTCTACCGCAAAGATAAATCAAACCAACAAAGCAGGTGAGAGCTTACACCACTCTGGAAGTCGGCTGGTTCCGCTGGAAGATCAGTAGTCTGCATTTACGGTATCCATATCACAATCTTCAAGTAATATTTTCGTTATGAAGGCAACGACACAAATATTGGACCCCTGACCGAACGCTACCCATTCATAGGTCAGCAGTACAGACGGGGTTCAACGAGTCTCCTGACTTTCTGACTTCCTTCATAAAAGGACTGTTTTTATACTGGCCGAATAAGACGGCAGTTGCTAGGTTATTCTCGAATCCTGGTGAATTCACTGAAGTTTTCTGTATAATCCACTTTGTCGCTGGTAAAAACCAGCCCCTACACCTACATCTGCGGAACAGAAATGGACAAGTATTTGCGGGTGGGTCGGATATTCTGGCCAAATTTCAACTCACCCCATTTTCAGATGGAAGCATACAAACATCGTTATCGAAGCCTCTCTTTACGAACTACGAGTGGCCTAATCAGGCGGCGATTGCTCCGCTTGTCGACTGAGCACTAGTTCTGCCCAAACCTGTAACCTCTACGCACACTGTTCTGCTAGAGTTAGAAAGCACAGTCTACACATTCTGACTGATGCATCTAAATTTCGTTCCCAGTCCAAAAGTAAGATTACAAAATAATGCGCAAACGTTATTATAGAATGAGTTCCATAGATATTTTTGCTAAGGGGTTTTGTCTTTTATACTTGGTGAATTATCTTAGAAAACAGGAGATACACAAACAAGACCCAGCCGGAGTGGCCCATATCGGGGAAAACTTGTGGGGACCAGATATTTATTCAGCGTGGACTTCAAGAACTTCGGACCAAATACTAACAGCAAACCAGTGTCTCTTGCGTTGACCCTGGCGACGCGTTGGCCTGTACGCACCTATGCGTGATCCACCTTACTGATGGTGTTTCAAACCAACTCACTGCTATCATCTATGTTTGCCACCTGTCAGCGAGTTCTGGTTTACGACGGAGTAACCTCTAGGTTTAACCTCACCTCCAACTTGAGACAAGGATATTCTCCATCACCAATGTGATCCAACTTTGTAATTGGCCGGGCGATGCAGTGAGTACTTGAGGACTAATCTGACTTCCAAATGAGCTCAAGCAGACCGATTTCAGGCCAATGTCTTACTCTGCAAAGACACGAAAGATCTGCGACCCGTTCTTATTCCGGTAGCCTACCATACAGAGGTCGTCAAACTGGCAATGAACCTCAGAAAGATTAACTTCCTTCCTACATACAAACGCTCAGGGAGTAGTGATCTACGGAGAAGGTGATGGAGTTGAAAGTGTCAAATCATTTCGACACATGAGCTTCACCAGTCAACCCAGCTGGCTAGCTAAACAACCCAGTGTTTTTAATGGTGACGCAACAGGATACAACTTTAAGCAACTTCTGAAGACCTTATGGTAGAAAAATCAAGCCAGCATGTGCACACTATCTCAAGTATACAATTCGGCCGACCATTGAGTCCTTACTTGTATGTGTGAAAATTGTGCATCACGAACACATGATATCGGCAAACTCAAAATTTTTGACCACTAGCGTCCCAGACGCCTGAACATTTGAGGCTAAGCAAACTACCCAATTCGGTGGTTAAAGAACACGATTTTAAAGGCCCATTTTGCTCATATTGTCCAAAAACCCAAAGGTAAAATCTGTGGGCCTGTCGTGACTCTCGCGACGCTTAGGGTGGCGCCGCTACGTAGGGAGACAGGTGAGAGCCTGAGAACCTGAGTCAGTTCGAATGCCAGAGGTTCGGTCTAACCTGACATACGGTATTCGTTGCCAAATTCGGACTCAGATTTCAATCTGTGTGAACCTGCCAACTGGCCACCGTTCCTGAGCAGCGACAGAACTATGCATCTGCAAAGCCGGCCCATCCTGCCACAGCAGCCAATCTGCATAATTTAAAGTAAGCCTATCGTGGCTTTAGAGGAGTTTTTAAAGATTTCCTTGCGATACTCTACTAATCTCGCTTTGAGCTCATAAAATCTGGAGAGGTACCTTTTTCGAATTCGAGTCACCAGTCTCCCACAGCCGTCCCAGTCGTCTAGAGGCTGTCTGTCCAGCAGCACTCTAGTTAGTATATTTAGCAATGACTTCTCCGAGTTCGTAAACCTTGTCTGTTTTTTATATGCCGATGAACCTTAGCTGTGAACGACGACGACTACGAATGGTGATATGAAAGTAAATCAGTCAACACCAAGTATTCAAGGAAACTATTGTCTACGGTGATAAATCTTGTGCGCCTCTGGTAAAAAGCACTCACACCGTATTTAGTGACACTTGCTCCAAAATACCTCAGTTGAGAAAAATTTGAGCGTGCTTGACAGGTCAGAAGTGAAGGCAGTCGCTGATACAAGGACACAGGTAACAGGAGATACCAGGATTTTCCTAAAGGATACAAAGTTCCTTTGCATCTCAATTTTCAGGCAACCACCGCGCACATTTGCCTCATTCTCGAATAAACTTTATCCGGCTCATTTTCCCATTTGAAAAGTGGATGGGCCTTCCACGACATGACGGTTTGTGCACCTTTATAACTAATTGAGATGTAATGAGTGTAATTGTGACACTCACACAGCCTTTCATACTAAGTTGGCCCATGATAGAAGCTTCACTAACATATCTTCTGGTACTTCAGGTTTGGAGTTGGGATGTAGGTAAAAAGACTTGCTCCTTACAAAATGTAGACTGCTCTGGCCAACCACCGTTGTTTTGCGGTTAGGATTTTTGGTAAAGGCTTTCATTGGAATCCTTCTATCTAGTCCTGTACACCCTGGCAATCTTAGCCCATGTAGAACTCTGAATTACGCGACTACAACTAACCTCATCCCGCATCGGCCGTCGCAAAGTACCATCAACCGGACCACCTGAATTGCCGCATACAGCAGTGCGCTTGAATACCACTGAAGTCTCTTCTTCCTCTCCCACATATTCGTACTTCTACTCCCTCCTTATCCCGCTGCTGTCGTCATCTTCGTAGGCCAATTCTTAAGGGAGTGACAGATCCGCCCGCCATTCGCTGTTATCCGCTACAATATCCACGCTTGACTCAGGCGCCAAGGTCGTAGACGCTTAGACATCATTTTTCATATTTCGATGAAGATCTCGCGATAAAACAAGTTAGACAACAGAGTGATATTGCTTGTAAGGGAATCTCTTTCTGTTAATGTGTAATGTATCTGTGAAGCAAGAATTTAAGACCCTTGTAAGTTTGTTGGACTGACCTTCCTATCGGTTTCTTCTCGCCTACGGTTGCGCAGCTTTGACGATCAGGGAGCCACCGTGGGTAGTTGCACCGAGGTTGGTAAAATTTTAGGCCATCTAAGGGTCCCTGCTTAAGTGAGTACCCACTGACTGTCGCCTGTATGCCGTTCCTTTGTCAGCCTCTGTGAAAGCACTCTGAAAACGCACTAATAGTCGCTGCATTTTCATTTTATTTCCTTACGCCAGGACAGCACATAGCTGGAGTAGTCTCAAAGATAGTTTTTACAACTCTTTGAACACTTTGTTATGGTGAATCAATAGCTCAGATATTGTTTTGGTTGTTGGGCATGTGAGTGCACAGGCAGGTAGACTTGGACTGGAAGTGATCGTCCGCTGTACTCATGTGCTTGACACAAACCATATCCATGCGGTACTAGCTTCCGAGACTGAAATCGCTTAGCATGTAATGCTCCACATGCGATCCAGTCTGCAACGCAGATAGACTCCATCGTAGCCACCCACAGGTGGCTTGGATCCATTGCTGATTGCTGCTAATCCTGGGATACCTTTAAGAGTTCTGCTCATGCACTTGCGCGTTGCTGTTCTTTTTATTTCCTGGGAGTGCACGAGATGCGCATACTTTTCGTAACCATCCAGAAGCTCTCAGACCATATGTGAAACAAACTTATCAGAACCCTCTACTGCTGCCTCTTCTGAACCGTCATTCTTCCGACGTCGACTCTTACTGGAAAGTAAGTTCCACAGTCCTTAAAGATGCTGAGGATTTTGCTTATGGAACGGTACAATCAACTACATCTAGGCACTCGAACTCGAGCGAAAGTATGAACTAGCTTGAAGCTTGAAGACATATGCCTGCTGGTTGCGGATGCAATATAAGTCAACGAAACGTCAGAAATCATGTGAAAAAGGATATCTGCGTGGATCGTGAAGCTATTTGGGACTAGCAAACCGAACCACCAGAAAATCGAGACACTCTGGGAATATGTGAAAACTATTCCAGTTTATAGAGGTAACAGGCCCAAAAGGACACCTGATGAGCACAACAAGAAAAGAATGCTTGGACCATTGGGATTATCACTGTCAATATGAAGTTAGCTGTCCACCTGCTATTGACCAACTGTATTCCTGACCCGTAACAAAGCCTTGGACAGCGAAACTGGGGTCTGCGATAGCTCTGGAAACACCTAGATACTTTTTGTTCATCAAACATCACCGAGCTCATTGTCTTGACGATGGAGTTTACAATCTCAGCCAGTGCTTGCCTAACTTATTTGCCTCTATCTTGGTTAAAGAGACCGTCACAGCCAAATGGGTTGGGTCATCCGTAGTGCCCACCTTCAACAGTAGGTGCCAGCAATGAGTGTGATAGTCAAAGAGGAATCAGCTGGACTCCCTGGATTACTAAACTCTTGGCGCCACTTCATTTATGCTGTGCCACGAGAACAAGTGAAGAAGTGACCCGAACACTGCAAGCACGATTCCTCAAAGAATTGTGCACTACATTTTCACACTCCGCCACGGTTTAGAGTAACGGCATACGTATAGATGCCATACTATCTTGATGTTGAGTGTATAGAGAGCTGGATAAGTCGTCTCAGAGCTCAGCTTGGAGCTCCATAGCTTTTACAATTCTTAATTCTAAGTTCTCTGGCTAAGACCGCCCTCAATGGACAGAAAAATCGCTGTGCAAACAAAAGCATTTTCACTAAGATTCGGGTATGTAAAATAAATTGACAACGCGTAAGTTTGTAATCCGATTCTACCTTGAACTGTGACTATATAACTGAACATTGGAACGTCTTTCAGTGTTTTAGGATATACAGTGACTCACCACCCAAAGTATAATCCCCTCCTTTGAAGTTAATTGGCATTAGGTCTGGGTTGTTTTCTATAGGAAACGAAAGAAGATCAGTGCTATCTTAAATTCGTAGGAGTAACAAAAAGCCCAATAATTTGCAACAAGTAATTGCACTGGATCCTAATGACAGTGGAATCACGAGTTTTTTGGCTGTTCGGTATCTAATTAATTAAATGATGTTTTAGACCTCGACACTTGACTTCAGTTCGCCATTTGTTTAGATCTTCGTTGCTGGACATGAGTGACTGGGGGGCGCAAGCATTCATTAGAGTTTACGGAAAATCTCGGGTGTAAAATAATCGTGCATCCTGTGGTTTGGCTGGGAAAAACAATCAGCACACGTGCCACTTCATTGGGTGCAAACTGTATACGTGATTGATAATGGGGCAAAAGGACAAAGGAAAGTGTTTTGCCGACACTCCGCGCATGCTCGTTTTATCATCCCCCCACAGGCTAATGATAGCCCAACCAGATCCAGCTGCTCTGGTGCGCCCAACTCGACTAAGGACAAGACACTGGCGCCAGTTCACAGCTGCCATGGGTAGGTTTGTGAAACTCGCTCTTCGTCGGTGTCTTCCTCGCAGTCACAAACTTCCCCAGGCTTGAGCTCGCAAACAGTTGGGACAGCAGCTGGGCTCACCTGGCGCCTAGAATGAAGTTTACACCATCTATTACACCGTCTTTGATAAAAATGTTGTTTGTACACACCTGTGTGTGTGTACATGCTTCCGTGTGTTCCACGATTATGCTGAATTTGATATCAAGCACGCCTATGGACAGGAGAATGTGAGTGGATAATTCAGAATTTTCTGAAATGATAAACCTGTTATTTTTCTTCTACTTGTCCCCATTTTACAGCGCCTTCGAAATAATTTTGTGCATGCACCGATTATTCCCGTCTAGCTCCAATGATGCGTAACATCTGGGCAAGTTAGGCAATTGGTTCATCGAGTGAAATTTGACGCCCTATTAACCATTAACAAAGTCAAGTTTTCCTTTGGGTTTCGCCGCCGAAATTGGATTTTATCCATGATATCTGCACAGTATCATGGGTATTATTAGAACACAATTAATATTCACACAATGGCTGGAATACAAGAGGGGTGAATGTTAGGGGTAACTCAACAGTCACCTGATACGCAACCAATTAACCCAACCTAGGCAACAATTCTGTGATTTACTGCCAAGTGAATGTTAGCACGTACGATGTTCTTGAGTAGACATTCTAACTGGTGCTCCACAGTTACTCTAGCCAGTTGACGTAAAACGACTGAGTTTTGTAAAACGGGTGGACTAACCAGTGGGCTAACTCAGTCGAGGTTTCAGTCGAGGTTTCTGTCGAGGTTTGGTCCTGCAAATAAAATCATGTTAAAAAGCCAAGAAGCACTGAATAGCTGTTACATCCTGAATACAAATCAGCAGCAGTGCGCAGCGCACGAATCACCGGGGAGATTCAAACACGCGATCTCCCGGCCACTAGCTGAAGGCCGAGCAGTTGCTTCACGAGCGGTTTGGCAGGAGTTTGATTAACCCTCACTTAGACACAAGATAAGGTCACTCATCCTTCTGTCACATTACTCACGTGGTCACGGATTGACTGGTTCCTCGAGTAAAGACTGCTCAGTCAGGGTTGCCAGAACAGATGCAGATGCGAAGCAATGAATAAAAGCAGTAACGTTGTATTAATACTTGGCAGAAATGCCGTTGGTGATGAATGATCACATGCTGGAGGCTGCAAGCAAGAAAAACTGCTTTCGATCGGGACATCATAAATGGTTCGACAATTCTTAAGCCTTGCCGCGTTTGGTGGAGTTTTGGGTATACAGTACTCCTCTTTATCCGACCTGTCACTAGACGTCGGTCATACACGTTTATACTTCAAGGCATTGCTAAGTGGAGCAGGCGGGCCAGAAGGAAACCAAAATAAACAAAAAATATGAGAGCTTTGGTTGCTACCCAATGTACGATAGCGCATCGGTAACGACTAATGATGCAACAAATTTCCACTATGCTGCAAAATTATTTGCTCTACTACTATCGTCTAAATTTCCCCTTGGATTTTAGGAGAGGAGCAATCCTCGAGGTAAACTATTATCCAATTGCTCTCCATATCCTTTTATATAGACCGGATGAGGGCATATGCAGGAAATATAATATTGTGATACTTCCGTTCTATCTTAATGAAACCTACAAACGTAATCGCCAAAGATCAAACAATTCGATGGGGTCTTAATCATAAGAATCACCTTGCCTTATAACACACGTATGACGAAAGCTGTGAGCTGAGTCCAACCAGGTACTAACAGCAACACAACGGAACTTGAGCTGGTTTGGTGCGATAGAATCCTGTCCATTTGACGTTACCAATGGATCAAATTGAGGTTAACGTGCCAGAGGTATCCCTCATTCGTCCAAAAACTAAGCTTCCTGTTTTTGCTAAGTTAATCTACTCATCTAGGACGCTTACTTCTTGAATATGCAGAGGTTTTACCACTGGAAATAGGCAAAATTGTTTTTACCGAAGACAATCTAAGGTCACGAGTTTTAGATTGAGGAAGTTGTGTTTCCGTGTGACAGGAGGAACAACGATATTCAGTTGCTGTCTATGTTGCATCCTTAAAACCACCCCATTCTCCCACAAGGAACTTCAAGCATCATCGGGTCGTATGCTCAGTTTCTTGATTCACGACCGGCATATGAGTACAAACGCTTCAAATGTTTCCTGTTTATTCACTAAAAAATTCTATACACTAATACTACATCTAAGTACTTGTTTGCCTGGGGGAGAAGCTGTGATATTTTAGCCCTACTGGATATTCCGGCAGGCCCATTCAGGACGAATTTAGGCACCTTTGGACAATGAACTCTGAATTTGAAGTGATGCATAGATGAGCTCAAAATTTGTGCACAGTCGCGATAAAACAATGCAACTTTAAACAGTTATATCCAAGTCCCCTGAAAAATCAAAAAACTATTCTTTTAAAAACCTTGGAATCATCAAGCTTGGTCATTCTTTGTTGCGCCAGCATTCTGATAAATGGTTGAGAATATTCTGAAGATTCAAATCAAACAAAAAAACTGAAAGCAATTTTTATCTACTTTGAACTTCAAAATGGATCTTATAAGACTAACAAAATCATAATGGCTCATAAAGTTTTGAAGATTTGAACGCAATAAGCGAACTTGGAGTCAGTAAAAGTCAACTCACATCAGTAAAGAAAATGCAAACAGTCCTACGACACATGTTTTAAATGCGGTGAAGAAAATAGCGTTATTGTGCAATAGATTTCTCTCTCCTTTCTTGCTTTTGCTTTTCATCATACTAAAGCATGTATGTCGAGTGGAGATGTCGAGTGAGTGTCACAAACTTTCAAGTTGTGCTCATGCAGACAGTTTCACCAAAAAGCAGCCATGCTGTGGTCAGCGTCAACGGTCAGCGAATTCCCATTCTAGTCTGGCACCAAGTGGTTTCTTGTGGTTGGTTCTTTCGCTTTTGTTTTTGACAGCACATACAATTTTGAATCTCTTGTAACCAGGAACGGCTGAAATCCTGTAAACTTTGGTTCTTCACTGCTGAAAGCACTTCAAGAGCAAAACTTGACAGGCTGTCGAATGCAGGCTAAATTTAACCTGAAATGGGTAACAAGCTACCATTTTCTGCTTCGTACTTGTCCGCACAAATGATGGATGCACGTGTTACGCTAGACTGTTCAGAGAGCACAAGTGTTCTCTGATGACGATTTGGAGACAGTTCATATATATTATTTAACGTTTGTCTTCTTTCATCCCAAGTGGGTTAACAAAACTGAAATTAATTTTCGAAAAAACATCAAACTGCAGCATATTTACGACGCGTCCGTGTGGGAAATTCAAAGGCCAATATGTGCATCCCAGGCCAGGCATTTGCTGTCTAAAATAGCCGCAGGAAACTATCAGTTCAAAGCTAAATATTTTGACCAAAATTATTTATGAATCAGGATATTTGAACATTGGGATTTCGGGACATCGTTTGGCACAGTATATAATTAGATCTCGACCACAAAAATGTCCTTCGCAATTTTGATTAAATTCGCATACTAAGTACACTCGGTTGCACACCGAATCTGTTTTTCGGGGACCAAATGAATCCCAGCTGAACCTCTGGTCTAGGTACTGTTACACAGAGGGCGCCTGATGTCTCAGTTGGCACGATATTCGAGAAGTGGCAGTATGTTTTCATAAAGGAAACTACTCCAAAACTTGATAAAAACTCTTCGACAGTCCACGACTGGTGTTGCCCTTCCACTTTGGACTCATTATCTAGGCGCGGTCCCCGGGTTTACGTTAGTCTTATGTTTTACTTGAACCCAAATGGTACGAAGTACGTGAGGTGTCTCCAGGTAACCTACGAATAGCATAGCGAATCAAGAAACTATATTGCGAGAGCTCGAATATCGTACCAAATGAAACCTGGAGCGGCTTTTATGCAGCACATCCAGTTAGGAAACAATGTCGTAAACGAGAGATTCAGCTAGGATTTAGTTTAGTCCCCCCTGAAAACCTATTTGGTGCATAAAGGTACGTGTTTGGTGAATTTCATGCAATCGGGGTCCAAATAAAACATAAGCTTGACGGAAACTCGGAGAATACGCCTGGCTAATTTGCCCAAAGTGCAGTTTCTGAAAGATATTTTTTTCTTGTGTTGCAAGCTACTCTGGCCGTAGTTGAGCCCACTTGGGATGAAGCAAGCTTTCTGCCTTCAGACACAGTGTCTAGGACAACACTTGGAATACCAAAAGGATCACGTGCCTAGGACGACGGTAGAATATGCCCCATTGTCAGTCTGAGACTAAAGGTGACAAGATGGTCGTTTTATGGGTGAGATGGATACCGCAGCTAATTGCTGATATGAATTCTGCCACATGCTGATCTTTCACGTATAGTTAAAGTAAATTTGACACTCGTCGTTGGATATGTAATTGTGCACAGTGATGATGAACAAAGACAGAACTACGAGAAAACTGGCGTCTTGGGTACTCTCAATGTGGATTATTTTGGTCTAACTGTTCTGGTGTGAACTGTTGCAATTCTGAGGAAAACAGTTCTAGTTCCATCCGGAGGTACACAAGAATGAGGGCTACCGAGCGAACAAAGCGATCAGCCGGTCGTTGCTTTGTTGGCTGAGCTAGGCAATTTGATTTCAAACGTTTCATCACAATCGAAGTGAAACCATCATTGCGTTGTTAGGGGCCGGAGTGGAGCATAACGATGGGTCTGAACACACCAAAGACCATCTACGCAACCTGAGCTGCCAACATCTTCAATAGCCAAAGCGGCCATCTATAAAGCGTCGCCTATTTTTCTATGTATGAAGGATTCTTACTTACATACCTATGCTCTATTTTAGTTCATTACTTCTTCAGTAATTTATGGACGTAACCCGCCTTTATTCTGTACAGTCGTTCAGTGGGCGGTACAATTTTGGTTCATTAGTTCAAGATGAGGCTTCCAATTGGTGAGCATATATCCGCAGGACAGGTCTGCAGATTATATTTAGAAATGGATCCCGTATACCGCCTTTACAATGTCATCCTTCTTAAGTTTGCGGCTACTAATGCGACTAGGCTGTGAACTGAAGCAGTGAGGTTAAATGGTTATTGCGAAAAGGCGTGAGCGCAACGAGCGCTGGAAAGCATCCAGCGTATGTACGACCAACCTAGAAGATGGGGCCAACATTTCAACGAGCGCAACGAGCGCTGGAAAGCATCCAGCGTATGTACGACCAACCTAGAAGATGGGGCCAACATTTTACTTGGCAGTGTGTCGAAATATTAGTAGTTCGAGAGGGTTTACTAGTTGCTGTCCGAATGGCTGTCGGTCCGGTTGCCGAGCTTTGCAACTTGCTCAACAACGTTTAGCCACAAATCAGGTAGAAGTCATCGATACGCGTTAGGTTGGATAAGCGGGAATAAATTAACCTGTCATTCAAAGAAAAACTGGTTGATAGCTGCAAATTTTGCCGATGTGCCGAAAATGTGCCTTATCTGAAAGGCGTAAAACGTTCACAAGAGCTGGGGTAGAACCATCATACGGAAGCCAGCCAAGCAAACTGGCGCTCTTACTCTGAGTAAGGCGAATTATATGTTCAAACTCAACAAAACATCCGCATATATCTGGATTTCTTGACTACATGAGCGAATGAATGAACAATCATGTAAATAAACTAATCACTCGCGAGTTACGCGTTCTTCTGCTACGGTATTTTCCCTCTCGACTTAAGCTTAAGCCTGTTGGCCCTGATGCCCTTTAGTTTTTTGAACTCCCAGAGACTCTCGTTATCATTCATCAAGCTTGGCTGGCTACGAACTAAATGGTTGGGAGGTACTGTCAGACAAGACAGAACAGTTGTTACCAAAAACTGGAGGGCATTTACGGACTTTCACCTTGCCTAGAACATCTCGATATTCACAGTGGAATCACTGTCATAGTGAGACAGGATTTTTCGGGCGGTTATCTGGTATATCATCCAGGTCCCCTAGCTCGTCCTACCCCCATAAGTAAAGGCATTATTTTATCGTGTACTAAGAAGGTCAAGTTTAGCGAAATACACTCATTTGTAAACAAATTTGGTTTTTCGAGAGACTAACCTGGAAGCCAGATGAATCTCTCGTTTATGACGTTTTTAAGCAACTGAATGTGCTGCACCAGGCCGCCTCATGTTTTAGTTGTCACGATGTTCGAGATATGGCGCCTACCTGATGAGCCCCAAGACGGGCGAAACCGGTCGTGGGCTGTCGGGTAGTTCATTATTGTCAAGTTCAATTTCCCGGGTATGATCTGCCAACAGGTTGATGATGTCACCCACAAGAATTCTTTGGGAATCACCTCACTGACAGGATTAATGGTCAAACTTGAACAATCGTATATGGCCGAAATGCAGTAAGTAACTCAATAAGACACTAAAATAATATTTTACCCACTACAAAAGGTGGCAGCCAGACCAAACACATGTGTTACTTACATTCTGGGTCCTGCAAAAGCACCAGTTTAATAATTCCAAGAAAGTCTTATGCTGTCTTACCATAAAAGTCCTGTTGCAGACGTTAAAGGTGCATTTCGTATGGTCTGTTGGGCCCAGCCGATTGCTCATGGTTTGTTTTCTAGTAGGTCTCAAGGTGATTCGCCCAAAGTACCTTAACACCAATCAGTGTAAGATAATCAGTTTGTAAAAATGTCACTTACTACAGAAGTTCAAAGAACCAGACCAAAACAACAGCAACAGAAAAAGGCGTACTTCCGCCCTTGCGTATTTATCCTTTCCTAATTCATTCAGTCTGCGATGATAGTCACGACATGTTGTAAATCAACCAAAACATTGGTAGCTCGGGTGGATTCGTTTTTTGCTGATCAGATGGCTACTGATCAATTACCAAGCTGGGCCCTTAGTTTGCGGAATAATTATCAAAATCGACAAACAGGTCAACGGCCATCGGACCAAAAAACAACAACGTGCCTTGTATTCAAGGAGGGAATACAAACTTTGTCACATAGAGCAGTCAGCCTGCCCACTTCCCGCACCAAGACAGAAATATCGAGAAAAAGAAAAGAAAAACACTGAAAACTTCCCATCGTGGTTCGTTAGTGTGAGCGAAGTGCGCCGTCGATTTTTAGGCTCGTACTCCCCATAACCACAATATTCAGTACGTTCAAGGACGTTCATTCTATTTGAACAGTGATGAACGGGGTTGATTGTGAACTTAAGTGCACATACTCGCCGTGTATTTTTATATACAAGCTCCTGACGAAGCTACCGCATGAGAATATTTGGGTACGTAGGTATCTGTAAAAAATAAGGAGCAAACTTAGGTACTCAGTATCTCAAAAACGAAAGTCGTCTTTTATGCATTTCACTTTTCTGGGTATCCTTGTTTTTCGCGTCTCAAAAGAACTCCAAAGATGATTTACTATGAATCAAAAATGCTCCCTAAAAGATATTCCAAATAAACATCTGGTCGTTTATAAATTTCCACTAAAACTCTTTAGCTTTCAGTCGAGTCACCCAGAGGATTGTAGATGTTATCTCACAAAAGCGTTGAGTTCAACAGACCGTGCTTTTTAGTGCAAAAAAGCAGTTTGAAGTTTGGCTTGCAAAATTTATTCTGAGTTACAGAAGAGAATCAGAATTAGCCTCCAGGTATAATCCGTTCATGTCACGCACTCAACACACAGGAAACATTAGTGCACGATACAACTGTGCGTAAATCTATCGTGGACGAACAATACCAGAAAATCTAGTTGCTATGCCGTGACCAGATTTGTGTGTCTGTTGAAAGGAAGCCATTCTCATTTTTAGTCAGGTTCGCGTGTGTAGTTCGTTCACAGAAAACAAAACTATGTTTGTGCACAACAAGAAATTAGGTCTGCACGCTTAAATTCGGTAATCCCTACTCGGTAGAAGTGTTCTAGCGAAATGAAACGAGGTGGATACGACTCAATGCTCAAAATATGTTCACCTCAAATGACAACCATGGGGCTGTTTCGGAATCTTCAGGATACCCCACCCTCAGCGCTATCACAGTTGTCCATTTAGTTTAGTTACTCTCCCTACCTCTCCCTGACGTGCGCAAACGCGTGTCCGAACAACACTCCGGATGTGTGTATCACCCAGTGAAGCATTCGCCTTTTGGACCAGCATTTCTCTACTAAGACGACACAACGTATGTGACTGCATGTGCCATCAGTTTTCCAGACAGCTCGACTTGTTGAGGACGGAGTACGTAAGAGCGCTCACGTGTGTGAAAAACAAACAAACGCACACACGCAGAAGATAGTTACGGAAGCGTCTTGTGAAATCTTTGATTAGTTAATTGGAAGTGACCGTACGTATCCTGTCATCAACGGGACGAAAATAAGCAAGACGGGCATACAGGGGAGCTTTTGATTATTCCACATTAAATTGAAAACTCTTCTATCATTTTCAAGGTAAAGTACAGGCTTCTTCACGGCGCGTTATATTTGGGTCCGTGATTTTTTCAAAAATATAAAAGTGTTTCCATCTGGAGAGATAATCTGGAAGGATCTTTCTGGTTAGTCCCGCAGGATAAATTTTTACTGCCAGGTCCTTTCACACGA
>SJOL01006875.1:227447-290332 GCA_004794785.1 Opisthorchis felineus | reverse complement strand
CTCCTTGTAATACCTGATACCTACAACTCTTAAAAACCAAACGGATAAAGAGGATGATGCCCTTTCTTTGAAGTCGCACAGCGAGCAATAAAGAACCATCAGCTAATATTGAAGATCATAGCTGACATGTGCAGCCCCTGTGGGCTTTATGCACTAGGACCTCCCCGCACACTGTCTAGGTTGCTGCCATCCCCACTACATACAAATTGTTCTGTACCATTTAGCATGAATCTTGCACTAACACTGAAGACACTCAACTGATGTGGTTGCAGTGTCAATCGGTCACGAATGCATTAACTTGACGCTACTTAAGTGCCTATTCTTTTCTTCTCTAAGACGCTTTCTGGGTGAATCACTTTCTTGGGTAGCGGGCGGGCTAGGTCTGGGGCGATTATTGGCTGTTTTCATTAAAGCAACCCCTAAACCACATTGATTCGGAAGTTTATTAGATGTGAATATTCAAGTCACTACTTGTATTTTGATTGACGAAAATCGTTCATTATCCGTCAAGTGGGTTGTGAAGCCTTTAGCACTTAAGTAAGTTAGCCTGTGGGTTGGACGCCCCTTGCCCTAAAGATTAACAAAAAAGCGACCAAATTCAAGTCAGTTTTCCTCAGAAAATGCCATCGGACGAAAAGTTTCACACAAACTGTGTGCTCATATTAACCACAAAATTGCACTTAATTATCAGGATACACTGTACGCCATATACATGTAAAAGCAGTGTACGACTGGAATCTTTCACCCCAGTTACAGGGGGGTTGGGGATAATCGAAAAGACGGGTCTCCCGCTGAAGTTCAAGATATTCCTTGTCGGATAAGAGGCAGGCTATTTTTGCTCAGCCATTTCGGTGGCCACAAAGAGCAACCCTTTGTGAGCGTTTTTGGCTACTGATAAGTAACATAGTATGTGCGCTTGGGTGAGTCACAAAAAAGGAGATTCAGGGCAATTTCTGTGAATAGAAGGGGAAAAACTCGTCATTGTCCAAAGCAAATTAACCAAAGCCACAAATTTAACAGGTGCTTATAGAAAGTCGATTAAAATAACAACTATGTTACACTACAATGGCTTCTTTCCGGTGATCACCGTCCCTGGTAGGTATAAATGCTTTTGTCGTACCTGCGACCATTCTGTTTGTAAGTAACTGGCTCTGTCTGAGGCTGCGTCAGATATGCATCATTTCGCATCGTGTTAACTCTGCAGCACAGATGCACACCGGCGTGGAGCCAAATACGCAGTGCATGGAGTACAGATGGATAGGAATCAATCTCGTGTGGCCACTGAATATTGTATGCAAACGGCAGCCGGACGGAAACACGGTATTTCTTGTGTGGCACAAATTTTTCGGAATCGTATGCATTAGAGTTGCACGCCGTGGCCATCTGGTTTTTGTTCATATGTTTCACTCCATTGTAATTGGAATCAAACCTCAAAAAGCAGTGTGCCTAGTGTGGATAAGTGAAGCGCTTTGAGTCCATTTTGCCTAAAGCCGAGTTTGATTGTGACCCCAGCGAACTTAGTTAATACTGATTGTACTTTTTTGTCTGAACCATAAACAGTACAGAGTTGTTCCCATTTTGCTTAGGTCGTTTGAATTCGAATGGGAGTTTATAGCAGATAACCCAAATACGTTATCAAATGGAAAATATGTAATATACTTGAAAAATAATTTATCTCATTTGCCGGTAACCATATTTTACCTTCTGGACTGAACTTCTTCACTAAAATACCTTACAATCAGGTTGTAGTCGAAGTGTCTTCACTTAGACACTCAAAACCTGCTTCATAAGAATTGCGTGTATCGTGCACCTATCTGATGGAAGTATTTGGGGATTCAGCGCATTTACAACCGGTAGTCCTGCCTTTTCACACCAGGTTCTAGTAGGCGATATTTACAGTGATTTGAAATCCTCACACCAATGAATTACGCGGTGTTTTGACTGAGAACTGTTTTGAACAAAATGGCATTCAGCTAAGTGGCACGTGGACATGATGCCCAGTGGTCCCAACTCGTTTCGATTTCAAACTGGCAAACTACAGTTCTGCGCGTAGAAATATTTCGTTTCCTATCCGTCCTCGTGGCGAATTATGCAAATCAGCAAACTGATGATGATTTTCTTGTGAACTCGCTTATCTGGACGCTTTGGGTAATAGAGTGAAACAGTAATTTGGAGATTTATTTGCATAGTTGAGGTAATGTGCCAACATGTGGTAATTCTTGTCACGTGCCCTAGCGGAAATCTGCGTCCCTATTATCTTTTACAATTAACCGAATCTGAAGGATTCCTAGACTAGAGGACTCACGCAATTTATGCCAGCGCCACAAAAAATTAACTGTTGTACATCAGTAGCAAGCTTATCATTCTCACTTCAGCTGAACTAGATAGCTTGTTTATAGGGTTCACAACTACACACCAGGAAGATGTAAGATGCATGAGAAATGTAACTTTGACAATAAAGCAACGTCATTTTAAAAAAAACAGGAGTATACTATAATAATAATTATTGTTATTATTATTGGATGCGAAACGGAGTGACTACTAGCTGACAAAAACCGTTTCGTGAGAAGGAACAAAGGGTGTCAGACAAACCACTAATTCAATCAAAAGTTGGGTGAACAGAAGTATCTGAATATTGGACACACTGGCACACTGGCTTAGCAATTGAAACGTGTAATACCCAAACAGCTCATGTTTGAAATTTCCTCTGAATTCAATGATTTTCCTGCAACCGTTTCGTCACGAATTGAAGCGATAGTGCGTGGTGGATTAAAAATACCTTGTGGTCCAATGCTGAGTCGGCTTGTACGCCAGATTAAGAGGACAGTTTAACCATCAATTTCACAAACCCACTCACCCACATTCTCCTCTATATCCCGAATACGCATGCTTCGCCAAAGGTTAAAACTGCAGTGCAAAATATAACAAACAGAAATTTATAGGGTATCGCACAAAAAGTTTGACAAGAAACGGAACCGTGCTAAAAATTTGTGTTCTGACCTTGAAGAAACAGATCATTTTCCTCTTCTAACGCATTGAGATTAGTTTTCTTTTATAACTCAAGTTTGATGGTAAAAAGTGACATATAGTGGTAGCTTTGACGTGCTGTTGCCACTGGTCAAAGAAGGACAGCAGCGCGTGTTAGAGCGAGATTGTATTATAAGCAAAATCAGCTAATGCGTAGCAAACCCATTTTAACATGTCCCAAAAATGTAGTAACCAATATGAAGCAAGATAACGAAAATATTTTGCTTTTAGTAGTGCGTAGTGCGCATTCTAATCTATATTGCACACATATGACTGCAGGTTTTCCACATCCAAACCAATTTGTAGAGTATGACTGATGGAATCTGGTGTTATCCAGAAAAAAACAGCTTATCTGTGAACGTTCGTGATAATGCAAATGTGATAATAAACATAACCTACCAAAATTGTGTCCCGCTTGAGTAGACTTTACTCTTCTTGTTCTGAGGGAGATTATCGAGGACCACAAATACGCTCCGTTAAAAGCTGTGCGGCATTATAAACCAAAAAGTAAAACATTTCTTTTTCACGCTGACAAAACACAACTTTTCGCAAGCTATGTAAGGAGGATATATTTTTGTTAATTCTTTTATTTGGTTCTTAAAGGGTTAGAGTATTGTATCAAGGTAGCTATTATTGTTTTGTTGCCGGTGTTTTACCAGTAAGACGGCGTTTTACGAACAACCTCCGGATAGTTACTCTTGAAAGAAACTATCCATAAATTTGCTTAAGAGTTTTCGACGGCCAACGATCCGTTTCGCCCTTCCACTTCGGGTTCATCAGGTGGGTGCACTCCCCGAGTTTCCGTCAAACTCAAGTTCTGATTGAATGAAAATAGTGTGAAAATCACAAAATACGCTCATTCGCATACCAATCTGGTTTTCATGGGAGATCCCACCGAAACTCTCGTTCACTATATGTTCTTCAACTAGGTTTGCAACACACACGCCACCTCAGTTAATACACTAGTCGGAATTTAGCAGCAAATTTCCTGGAAGGAAACAACCTATACCGTACCAACTGAAACGCGGTGGTCTTCATGCAGCATATTCAGTTGAGCAACAAAAAGGTTAGCCGAAATTTTATTCCAGAATATAATATGGATTTCCGTCGTTTTTTTAAACAAGTCATCTGAATCATGACCTCCTCTTTAAACTGCAATATTTGTTAGGATGTTTCAAAAGGCAACCTGAGAAACCGAATACTTTATCCTCAACACACTGCTCCGTGCCCAGATATGAACGAAGAATATTAAATTAGTGATCTGATTGGGAACAATGAGCATGCGAACCAGTATTTTCCTTCAAATACGATTTGGCCAATCGCTTTGCAACTTTTAGTCCGGCGCATGTTTTTGGAAGTATAAACTACTTTGACGCAAGCAAACTGACAGGTTTTTCGTGCTCTTAGTTTTAGGCAACCTGTTTGATTTGCCCGACGTCTTAGTGTTTATCATATGTTTGACAGTAGAAATTTCAGTAGGCAGCATAAAGATTAAACTTCGATCACGCGTTGGTATCAGTTAGGTTGTCGCCGTTCCACATTTTAGGCTAATCACATAGTTTTCTAGAGGATAGATATGTCCACCTACCTTGGAGAGACAACTTATACATATCCCGCGTGCGCTGGATGATTTTCTCTACGTTCTTAAAGAAATAGGCTAAGTTATTAATTTACTCCACCGGGGAGGGGCGGTGTTGATAGACTCCATTAAAAAACGAAACCCTAGCCCATTTTATGCCTTTACGAGATGAACTAACCAGAGCAATTCAATAAGAAGAGACCTGGGTGTGAATTCCAAATGATTTCATACGAACAACCAACTACTAGTAAACATAAGTAGCATGAGTCGATCTCATTTACAGACTAGCTCCCTCGAAAATGGAAGGACCGTATAGGATAGCTGGTGTTTGCGGAATTCTCAGGCTTGCAGCTATCACAAGTGCACAAATAATTAATAGTGATGTTGTTACAACCACTATCTACCGAAGTTATCTGACGAAAATGAGTAACGAAAAATTGGTTAAAATGAAGCTGGCGAAGCTTGTCGATTGAATGTATCAGGATGGAAAATGTACAGCGGTTGGTTCATCTGTTGCTTCATAAACTTGAAAGAGCCGCCCGATTTCCAATTTTCTGGCAACTACGGGAGTAGTTCTACGAAAAACTGAAGCCAAGCTTAAGTGACACAACACTAAGACGAAATCAGTGCCTGAAAACTTTTAGGTGGTTATTGTTTCGAAGATGGATTTAACAGTATGTTGTATCCGTTTCTTTTCTTGTCCCAGAGATTATCCCCAGTGGTCTGAAGGGGAAGTCCCAAAAGAAATAATTCCACTAGGAGAGCGTTTTTTGAAGCCCAAATTAAAATGGGTTGGAGGCATTTTTCTTTGAAGGATAATTTTTACCATCCGCACGTGACTCATTGACAGACGCCCCAATCAATTCGAGAAAAGCCTCTTCATGAATTGTTTTCAGTGCACTGTGCATAATTCTACCATATACCAGTTAATAGTTTACATCTACAAATTCAACATAATTGTCATTTGTACGAATATTCCTGTATTGCCTGTATGTGTCATGTGAAAATATATTAGTACTCTCTAAAAAATTGTCGTTATTCCATTCTCTTTGAAAAAATTGTCAGTCATGGAAAGTATCCTCTCATAACCGAGCAATGTGGGTTTCAGCGTATCTGATAGCAGAACTGTGCCTTTTAGAGATTAAGGGTTTTGTCTGTGCTGTACGGGCTCTGAAACTACAAGATGGTTTCAAAGTGAAGCTTTTCTGCATACCCGGGTATTTAAACTAATTTTCATAGACCATCATGCATTGGCAGCTCTGGTCAGTCTTGTTACCAGCATATTGTCGGAGTTATTGGAAGTAAAGTAAGACAAGTTGGAGTGCTGTTTCAGATATCTTATGTTATGCTTTCTCCATTGAGCTTGCCCAGTAATGAAGCTGTTGTTGTCTCATCTACCAGTCGAACCAATACGAATCGAAGACAATAGAACGGCATGTCATCGGCTCTCTCTCCCTTCTTATTTGTGAAGTTTTACACAAAATAAGTTTCGCACTGAAATGGCCTGATAATAAGTAATAAGGACATTGGCGACCAAATGCGAAACACTTTGTCCTGCTGGTTCTGGTCCGATACAAAGAGGTTTAAGGTTTTGCTTTCGGGTACATTCGGAGACCAGTCTGCAGCAAGGACCAAACAACAAAAACAATCTCGGACAGACACATTGCATCCACATGTGCTGGAGATTCCTCAGACTCTTTGGCAGTTCACCTACAACTAACCCGTCTTCATCAACTGTTCCCTAACCAGTCACCAACGACTTTACCCGTGACCTTTCACGCTGCTTTCATTGTTGACGTGTGATCTGCCTACCTGAACTGCTTTTGTCAGAGCCCACTTTTCTTCTGGGCCAACATTACGCCGGTTATTCGGCTTGATCAGCTGACAACCCCTGCCTGTGTCCTTCCCGTCTAACCCTCCATATATCGACCTTATTGAACAGCTCACCACGTGCCCCATTTTTGGATGTGACCTTCAGCCGCGTCCACCTAATTAGGACACGTGCCAGACAGGCTTCTTCTGGTAGCTGAGTGACCGATTCTTCATTGGGTGTACAGCTGTTTGAGTTTGCGTAATGTCTTATTTCATAGTACCACGTCGAAACGATTATCCCAAGAGTTCTGTTGTATCGAGGTGTTTAGAAATGCGCGTCATTCAGCGCCCAGATCGAAGACGGTGCACCTAAGTTTTTTAACTGTATCTATATACGCTCCATCAGGACATGGCTTCCAGTTCGATCTCTGTTTTTGAATCCTACACAACCGTCTGTAGTGCTTTATTCGAACGAACGTCTGCTCTCTCTCTCGCTTGTCTTATCCTCACATTTTCTTGGTTCATTTCAGAGTGTTCTAAACCCAGAAACTCTGTGCAGACCAAATTCGGCCTCCGAATATTCGTCATATACAGGACTTATTCAGTGCAACACCATTGTAGAACTCTGAGCACTTGGTTGACCAAATTTAAACTCAGACTATACTTTGCTGTACACCAACTGGCCAAAACTTCAGTACAACTTATGGACCTTTCGTGAGTTTTCTAACCTACGGTTTTATCGAACCACTCATGGAACAATGTTGTTTCTAGGCCCTCTGTTCACATTCAGTATCGGAAGCTGCCACAAACCCCTTACTTCTTGGGGACAGTGGTGTTAACGGTGTGATGATTTGGCGTGGTGTGTCATGTCGTGCCTTACAATTTAAGTCCATCTGCTCCAGTTTTCTACTGAGAAAGTGTACAAATTCGTAATTGGGTGTTCCGGCTACTTTCCTAATTTAACCCTCTAATTAAGTTATGCAGGAATGATGTACGTCTTAATAAATGTTCCTCATTTTCATGGTCACCGAGTATTGTCTGTTAATTATCAAGCCTTAGCCTAAACCAACTGTTTTTACTTAATGAGAACCCTACAGTTCCCGTTGAAGAATTAAGCACTTCCTTGGAACAGGCATTTCCGTCATAAAAATGGTAATTGCTCCACCAATATTAATGGAAATTTATTTTCTGTTGGTGAAGGGAAGGAAATGTTAATTATAGATAGAAAAAATTCCCAGAGGACGAACAATTCAAAAGACTCATCCCTTGTAGTAAGAAATGGTGGTAATAATGGCTTATTTCACTTGATACAAATACCACCTCCGTTTGCAATCCAGTTGTGGATTTTAAGCGTTTTGCTGGCGAGCTCTCAACGATGTTACTCTTAAGATATTATATATTACTCAGATAGCTGTTTAGAGGGGAGCTGGGACACATGGTCAGAGATTCCCTGGAAGAATGGTATTGCGAGAGAGAGAGAGACGGAGTACGAAAAACAGCGTACTTAACCTATACTTTTCTTAATTTGGTGACCAATATGCCAGATGGTAAGGTCATCTATCGAGTTTTCGGGAATGATGAGTCGACCCTCTTTTCTAATACTCGAAACAGCAATCACATAACTTACATATCAAATGCCTCTGTCATTTCCTACGATAAAATTTTTTTTCTTTATTTTCCAAGAGGATAAAATGCAGTCTTCTACTGAATCTAGTGCCCCACCGACATGTCCCCCCACAGACGCACATTGCTTAGGCGCCACAATTTCAAGCAATTTGTATATCAGTAGGAAGATGGTCGTAGAAGAACTGACTACCCTGTCTGTTGTGCCTGATGTCGCTCCCACTGTCATCTATTCTATGAAGACGGTACACTCAATAATCTGGCGTCAGGATGCATATCGATTTAGTTATCTAATTTTGGCCTCCTCAGAAAGCTAGTATTGTGGTGTCAAAAAAAAGTGTTCATCGGTCGTATAAGTAGTGCCATACCGAAGAAGCCGAATGTGCTACACCTATCAGTTGGTGGTGGATACTTCACATTTACGTTGAAAGGATGTCAAGAAGTCTAAAGAAGAGGGACGAGGAGTTCGTTGTGCTGCGTATATCTTGGAAGTTGTATCAACTTTGACGTTAGTGTGACCTACCGGCAGCACGAATCTCGAGGACCAGGAAAGCGTTCAATAACTTTCATCACTTCCGGCGTCAAAAAGAAATGTTGCTGAGTCACAGTTAAACAAGTACACTCATACTCTCAATTAAAACCGACCTTAATTAGTTACTAGTTCTCAATTCATATTCCGAAATATCATCTCCCGGTTGAAGTCCCTTGGTTGGACTTTTAGCTTTGGCCTGCTTCCATATGTTGGGAAATTGCGTACACTGAGTATAAGTTTTGCGCGACCCCATTTGATAGCCGCTTTAACATGGACAAAATGTTTTACACCGGCAGTTTTCGTGTACATCCAAGGCAGTGATATTGAACGTTTATCGAAAATGCAACACGGCTTATTTACCCCACTTGGTATTTTGGCGAACGGAAAAGTGGTGTTCTCAACCAAATAAGTCCCAGTTTGTATTTTGGATATAGTTCCGGCCAGATTTACTGTATTCAAATAAGGCATAGAAACACACGAAAAACGGTAAATTTTTGTTGACTTCCCTAATGACTCGCTTTTGTGCTATCGCTCAGGCCAAGTGTGAGCCCACATTCCCTGTTCCCCTTATCGTCACTGTTTGCGGCCTTGAGCAATGTCTTGGTTCGTTCTTCAATGGTTCATGGGACCATAGGTAGGAAGAAAGTACTTTAAAATATACTTAGAAAATTGGGCACAGACCTACAGGGGCTCCAGCCAAAAACTGATGTTTGCAAGAATAAACCGATCAGTGTGTGGATACAGGATTGCCAATGACTGCAGCGTGTCGAAACTTCGGAAATTGTATTCAGTCATCAGCAAGATATATAATCTGGTCGTTAACTACATATAAATGCGACACAATCAAGCTTTATTGAGTGCATCCGGGCCGACTACTACATACTTCATTCACTGAATGTCCCATACTTTAGTAACCAAACCAACGAGATGCTGTGTTGACCAAGAACACCAACAAAAGTTGCTCGACCACAGTCATAAGTAGCTGCACAACTTTGTTGACAAAACAAGGGTTGATCTGCCATCTATGCCTTTCGAAAGACTAATTCCTTGTTCTCAGAGTGACTGAGGCTTCCTTCTGGAAGTTTCCGCATTTGGTTACTAACCGGAAGTTTGAGCGCTTCATCGCAGTCCAAACACGTTATGCACATTTGTAGGCTACATTTTGCTGAAGCTGTAACATTTCCAACATGAATGAAGCTTTTACAAGCAGCGGAACTGAAATATCTTCAGGTCTTCGAAAACCTTTTCCTTAGAACCACCGCAATGGAACAATTAGAATGTTCGGTTGTACATTGGAGATGTCCACTACAGAATGTGTTAAGTGCCAAAAGCTGAGGGTATTTGACCATGTATTGCGCTAGCGAAATCATCGTTTGCCGAAGACAGTGGTGTTTCTCGTGCCCAATTCAGAGTGTCGCAAGCACAGACGCTGCAAGATATGGCTGATAAATGATGCCAGTGATATTCCTGTTATCAATTTCTATCCCGATTGCTTGAATGAATGTTTTGAGGTGCAAGCACCTTGGAATGATTGTGGTAGGCTAGCAACAAGTCACTTCCCCATCCACTTTTATCCTTTTCTTCACAGTTAAGCTATCATATAAGTTTTGGTTGTGAGCCAGCAAAGCGGAGGTGCTGAACACTTACGTTGTGCTCTTAACGATGATGGCAATGAGTTGTAATCCATATATTAGGAGAGAATGCATCATCTACTGGATTGAATGATTCCTCTGAATAGGTAAGCCTTGGGTATGTCACGATTCGCTGAGGACTGAGAGAATCAATCAACAACTAAATGAGGGGGATGAACCATTAAATGAAGCAGTTAGGGGACAAATATAGGTTGGGACAGTTAAATGGTCGGTGTTCTGTGAACCAATGCCTCCAATCAGCAACGTAAATGGATTATTTGATGGGATTTTTTTTAGAGAAAAGTCTATTTTCTAAGCTGCCGAAAAAGAATCAGCCATTTACTACGTTTTTGTGAACCCGGGAAAAATCACTGGAACATTCACTGAACGCCAATTATTCTGTGAATACTGGGGCATTACTCACATGACCCTAATCTAGTGCATACAACACCTACTCAGCTGGGATAACTGAGGATTTATTTACACGGCTCAACAGAAGACAATCTATTACTGAATGCATTGTGGTGGTAAAATGTGCAACATTAACAGGTAGAGTAGGACAATTATCAAGAGTAAGTGGTATATCATCTGATCTCATTCATCTAACTGGAGTTTTAAACAAGGTCAGAATCCATTTTACCACGTCTCCAAACCTTCCAGTCGGGGAAGACTGAATCCAGTAGGTCAACACATTTGATCACCTCATCTTTGCTGATGCCTTCAACTCGAAGCATGCGTTCTTTGCCGTACATACATCCAGTGTCGAAGGTGTTTAGCCCCAGACGAAGTCGACATCGTAAGCCGGAAGTGGTAAGCCGGTGTCGGGAAACAACGAATTCTCGTACCACTTCCTTTGTTCCCGGCAAAAAGATGTTGAAACTGAAGGGATAAAAGGTGGAAAAGTCTTCACAGCAGTTGGTGCAATTGGCGACATTTGTCGGGTCACCACTGGGTTTACTACGGACCCGAGAAGTCTCACTGTTATGGCGACTGGCATTGTTGAAATTTTTTGTTCTAGAGCGGTGGTTAGCCTTCGACGTGCATGATTTGAGCATTGCTGTGTTCTGTCTTCCACCTACGACATCTAGCTATATCGACTGATCTGTTCAAACAACCACAGGATCGAATCGCCTGAGTCACGTGAGGGCAGTGGTAAAATGATACGAAGATGTAGGGTAGGATGATGAAACGATTCCTCCACGAATATATATACGTACCGCCATTTTCATTCAAAGGATTAATGTGCAGAGTATGCTCTGCTAAAAGTACGGTGGGTGTGCTGCAGCTTTATTAAGACGCAACAATCGTTTCGCTGTAGGTTAAGCTACATGTTTTTTGCGATCTCACTCGGAGAACTTACTTTCAGTGGTTATATTGTTTGACTGGCCGATAATGCTAACCCTCCTAAGGCGAATGCATCCGCATTTCGTGCAAGTCTACATGACTGTGTTTGGACTAGAGAGGTCGAGCCACTTGAAGACGGCTCGTTTAGTTCTCAGCAATGAAACGCATTGTGGCCAAACGTTCGAGTAGATAGCCCTCATATGAACTTTTCTGTCGAGTGCTAGATACCATAGAGTTCCAAACTGATAGTTACAGTTCTTCAAATTTACCTGAAGGCTGACGAGGTGCCGGAATATCGAGCATCCTGTATTCGAACATCATTCTTCACTTAAACATAGACAAGTTGTGTGAAAATATGGGCTTTTGTCATTCGTCTCAGTTGACCTAAACAACCACAACATCTACACAGATTCCCTTTGGTTATCCGGATGATATTAACGTTTGATCCATTGCGGAAGTCGGACAGTGGGTAGATGTGCAGCGAAGCATTTGAGACAGTTAAGTTCGGAGATGCATCAGGAAGCAAGCTTCCTTGGTAGTTCGGTTGGTACAGCGCCTTTCTGGTGACAAGAAATAGGTTGTTTGGGTCCCTTCCAAATTTTTACACAGTGGCTCGATTTCATGTGGACATTTTGGGAGAGAGCCAGAGGGAAGTAACTTAAAGAACATACTGGGACATGCTTATGTGTATCTGAGTTATCAGAGTTATTCATAAGCACACAAATCTTGTTGGTTGTTACTCCTTGTGGGGAAGTACGCAAGGTGACAATTACTGTAGCATAACTAGCATTCTTCGACAGCAAAGTAACTAACTAAAAGCCAGTCAATTTGCTATGCTCAGATTACTATATTACTTCAGGGGAGGTGAGCTGCCGAACGAAGTTATGTGATTGAATTCATCCATTTAGTACCACAAGCCTGCTTAAGTTGGATCGTAAAAACCCAAATATCGGAGAATTTTGAGTATCGACGAAGTGTAAGTTGCATGGACGCAAATGACACCAAAGAAGACATTACTTTCCATTTCTGACGAGAATGATATGAGAGGGAACTGTGTTTATCCAGTCGTCACTACATAACAGAATTTGTTGACATGAAGCTTTAATTCAAGATAGCTCAGTCGGTTAATTCGTGCTGAAATCTCATGCACAGCTGCTAATCCGTGCACGAGTTCCGTCTAGGTCTGTGACGGGCTTCATGCTTCGGGGCTGAACACAGACTTGTATGCTGCTCCATTTGTTCAAACCTGGTGGAATATGAATTCTTGCACATTTATTACATGGCCACACAACCTTTTGACATCGAGTATTGTTTGTATTTGTCATTTCATTACAAACCCTTGTGCTCTGCCCGTATTCGGTTGTAGCCACGCTTGCCCCGGTCTCAGTTTTGGTTTTCGACGCAGGAGAACCACGATTAGAAACTAGGCCACGTTACCAACAATACAGAGGTCACAGTAAGTTCACGTGTCATCTACAAGCTCCACTTTCAGGTCTCATTTGGAGATGTGCAGTCGCCTGATCAACCATGAATTTCTTATCACGAAGACTATATTCCTGACACGAGCTGTATGTACTTGAAGGTCTTCCAGTTATTCGGTGGTTTTTATAAGCAGAGAATTTTGACAATTTGGGATGGGTGTAAAGGAAAACGAATGCTGAACGCGATCTGCTATACAGCACTCCAACAAAATCGAAAGCTTTACTGAGACCTGCTTAGGTTAGTTTTTGCCAACCCGGGAGGTGGGGATACAAGTGGATGCTTAACATGGCACATTTTGCCTCGGTTGAGCTTGTCTTAACAGTGATTTTGCAACGACCCTTGGCAAACATCCAGCACTCTCCAGCGAGTCAATCACAATAAGGGAGATTACGCGTCACGCATAGGATTGCCAGTGACACCCAAATTAATCCTTTAGGGCACCAACACGGGACACAACACCTGTGACTTCATTCGTTGCCTTGGTTCATCCAGTGATTCCGGTCACACATGTCAACAACGGTAAGCACAACATAAGTTCGAACTAACCAGCGTCGGGAGGCGCAGACTCCGAATAGCAGTGATGGTTGATTCAGGTTCGTATATCTTGTTTGTAAGCCCCAAGTGTGCTTCCGTTTGCACCAATAATCCCCGCCGTTTTAGACAGTTAACAACAGTACATCTTGAGTGAATTGGTTTTCCACCAAAGTCAGCTGTTTCTTTTTTTAATCCGTTCCGTAATGATTGTGCTTACAAATCACTTTTCTGAAAAATGGATGTTGCGTGACGCTCCAAAAAGTAAACTGCCTGTGAAAGGAGAGCTCTAGTAGAAGTGAATAGATGACGACTGGATGCCTACCATAAGGTGATAATTCCTTATCGAAATCCCCAAAGAAGACCATTAGGCGGGAATGTGTGTACAAAATCTGGAACATAGGGATATGTGCTTTTGACAGACTTGAGTCGACAAGTATTGTAACAGACACAAGATTATGTAAACGCCCGTTTCTCTTGACCGACCATTAGACATTGGGATCCTGTCTTCTTGATCAAGACGGAAACTGACAATTTTCAGCAAAGAAGGACAACGAACAGATGTTGAATCGGATGTTTTCCTCCTCCTTTTATGTATACTCGTTCATCTCTGGTGATTGTTTCACGATATTCCGCCACTTACGGTTCGGAAGGCACCAGTCAAGGTGAACATTCACGTAGCCCGTGTTACTAAATTTGAGTAGAAACATTGGAACGTGGAGAGGTTGAGCACGTTAAATTCACGAGCTCATCGATAACAGTTCCTTCCCTAATATACGGTGTTCATCTGTTTGCAAAATTTCATTGGCCTTAATGGTATCGAATACATCTATACTTGTATTAGCAAATATTTCATGCTCATTGACTGTATCGGCTGTAACCAAGTTAACGTTTATCTGGGCCGGACTATCAAAACATAAAATGAACACTTGGTGACGTAAATCAGAAACCTCATTCCCCCCTATTCAATCTGTTACAAAAAAGTAAAGTTTAAAATTTTAAAGCAGGTTTATTTACCGAACGTTTGTCGCGCGTCGTTATGCGTTTGCGTCACCTGTGGGAGAGAGACCACTTTTCACTGCCGCAACAGACTAAAGGTAATGTTGGCTCGGGTAAAAGGCAAGAAATGTTAATAACCCTATTATCTATTGTCTGAGTCCTTCTGGTAGCGTTCATAGCATTCGTGATCAGTGATTCTGAGCAGCCGTTGATTACGCCAGATGTGACCATCGAAGCTGCTTCAAAACAAGTGGGTTAGAATCAAGTGGTAATCGGTTAACCATGCCTTGTTCTTAAAAGACGATTTTATTTTTAATTTCGGCACAGTCAAACCAGTTGTGAGTAAGCAAATGGTGGAGCTGCACTAGTCACTGAGGGGTAAATTTGTTGCAGCCGAGAATAATGGCAGTTCAGTCAGTGCTCCGTAAGATCTTTCACTGGTGTTTTGAATAAACGAGTTATACATATTGAGAAATATCTACATACTCCCGAGTTCCGCATTAGTGATTGTGAAAATGCCTCTAAGTTGAAAGGGGTTCTCCTTTTGCTCTTTATATGAACGTTAACTTCTGTGCGATAAAACAGAGGGCAGAGTAACCTTGAGATTCGAAGAAGCTATCAGAATGGTCTTTTTTTCTCAACTGTTTAGTAGCTTTTAGACGGAGACCTGACCTGAATTAGTGGAGTGTGACCTGCACGGTGTCCGTTCGTTTGTGTCACCCCGAACATTAGAAATACGGTCGTACACGAATCATTCTACTGTTGTGACTACGCCTTGACCAACATAAACTGAAACACTTTAAGTAACCCTGAGGCAGCTGATACAACTACAGTGCAACCTCTGTGAGAATCGGTCAAATCAGTCTGTGATAGAATCCCCCATTCTAAGGAATCGGCAGAGTTCCTAGTTTTGTTTAACAGTCAAATGAAACTTGAATCGAATATCCAACTTTTTAACAAATCAACTGTGTTGGATGTCCCATCGTAAAATGGCATTCAAGGCACCAAAAAACTTGTCTTTGACGGCGTCAGAGCTACAGCCGGTTGTGGAGTAAGCAGACATGATAAAGAAACAGCGATCAACTTACAGCTTGTGAGACTCCTTCACAGATACTACAGGAGGAAACGCACAGCGGTGACTATCAACGTTTATCCAGTCAAGCTAGGGTCCTTTCGCTCAATGAATTAGGACGATCCCAACCCCTGCACATCCTGCTGCGATGGTATCTGCGTCTCTAGATGTACGCAACCCAAAGCGAGTTGAAAGTGATAGGACAGTCAGCTCAAGCACTGTGCTTGCTTACTGAATCCTTGTTCTTGAAACGCAGCACAAGACAATGTTAAGCGAGTACAGTGTGGAAACAGCAGCAGCTTGTTGTCCTGCTTGCTTCACAATATAAACAATAAAAGTGGCAAGACAGACTAGGTATTGATGCATAAAGATTGATTTCGAGACGCCTGAGGCTGTCGTTGCCGGCTGATACGTGACGCGAGACGACCAGGGTAGTCAGTTCCAACGAATGGGCCTGCAAGGGATGTAAATCCGACCGTTTTGAACAGCATATCTAACAGCACTACATCTCTTGTGAAGTGGTCTTCTACTGGAGTCAGTTACTTTTCTATCCAAAGCGTTCCAAAAATCCTCAAAGTACAAACATAGGCCACCATTCCAGATTAGAAGTTGAGAGTATTCCTAAAAGATGCCTTTCGTCTCGCTTCCGAAATGGACTGAATACTGTTTGGATTGAACAAATGCAAGCAAAAAATTATTCGGCACTGATTCATCTCCTTCTTATTTCAGAGCTGTTGCGAAAGCACTCAAAACACAACTCGCAAAAACTAGATGACTTGGTTTGGTACGGAAAAATTTCAAGGTAATTTGTTCCTTGTCACGGTGAATAGAATACCGGGGTCAAATGTTATCAGCTGGCCAAGAAAACAGTACAATACTTCGTGGTAACAGTAATGAAATTGCAACGCAAAAGACCTCTGTATGTTGGTACAGACCACGAAAATCTGGGTGGTAATTTCCATGACCCTATCTCTATTAGAATCTTATTGTGTGTTTCGGTGCAATGCTTGCACCGGTGCTTTTCACGAAACGATATATTTGATGACGAATTTTTTATATAAAAATATCTAATGAGATCACGGTATTCAAAATTTAGTGCATCTGATAAACTGCTATTTATAAATGGTGCTATATTTGAAAATCTTGACTGTATATCCTAATATGTCTATAACTTTCATCCAGCCTCTGGACGCTTTGCCATAAGCCCATATACGTTTACCAACAGGAAAATCTCCGTAAACCCTTATTCATCTAATAGTTCATTGGCCTATTTGATGGAGCTTATTCGCCGAAAAAAAGACGCGTATATCTCAACTATTCGATGATCCAGCTATTAATTTGGTGTGCGGTTATGCCCCTATCGTGTTCTATATTCGCATGCATAGTAACTGGTTTCAGGCATGCATACCTTAAGCCATGTGCATTCTTTCGACGGTTACAGCATGACTAAGGATATTGGTTGTGTTGGAGAAACAGATCGACATGCAGATTAATGAGACGCCCTGCAACGCTACTCCACGTTAAATTTGCTGATAGCAGATCGTGATATTATTGTCCATCGTTTTCTACTACTTAGGGTTGGTAGTAGTCAGAATTTATTCAATGAACTTGCCTCCACAGTGCTGAAGGAATACCGTTGTTCTCAACTGCCAGGAAACCGATACCTAACATTAGGTATAGCACTTATTTTTTCATCATAAAACACTGCAGTGGCTGGCTGAATGCGAGTTCCTAGACTGTTACACGTAATGCGTGCATCCAATCGGAGTTTACTTTTCAGACCGCTGGCTGAATGCATTGGTTAGAGTGAACTTGTGCACTTGCTTCATTTGGTGAAAATAACTCACCACACGATAGTTGCCGTGAGTTTGAAGCGGCTTTTCGTCTCCAAATGAGTGGTCCACTGAATGTTCCAGATAGATGAGCTGCTGCAACCTTGCTTCAGTTTTTGAAAGGCATGAGGCCCATTCATGGTCTGTAATGCGCGTATTCGTGATGGAAGGGGATTAGTCACTCTTAGCACTAACTAGCAGGTTGCGTGAGCTGTATGCGCTTTCGGCGCACTTCCTCAGTTGGCGATACCCGACCTCCTCGTCTTGTTCCAGTATGTGCTCGTGAGTTATTCGGTCAGTAACTTTAATTGCGTCACGCGTCTACACACTATATGATAGTAACTATATATTTAGCCTAGCTTAATTGAAACTCGCATTTGCGCCAATCTATAGCCAACAGCACACTGTGGTTGAGCTTATATTCAAGGTAACGAGGCATTTGTGCCTTTAGAAGCAACACTACAAAGGTCATCTTTCTGCCTGAACACATTAGGATGCTCATATGATGGACTGCTTAAGAAAATATTCATCTTTTTCTGACTAGTGAAAATCATTTAGTAAAGTCGATCTGAGTGGGGTTTGTATGATTCAGCCATACCTGCAGAAGCCCTCCAGCAACGAACGTAACAAGCAGTCTGAAGAGTGATGATTATTGAAGTATTACTGAAATACAAACGCTTTGGACTTCCCAGTCAGTTACAATGAGGCACAAAGTCCATTTACTCTTGATAATTGTTCTGTTCCTCCTTCACATATCGAATAAAATGACTGCACTCGTACGCTAAGTTAGCTTGAATGATGGTTAGAGAGAGAAAACTAGAATTTATGAATCTCCAAACCTAACAGGTTACAAGGTTTCGCTCAAAGGAATTTATCACTTGTGTCATCATGGAGCTCCAAAGTTAGCCCTAGTTAACATCAGGTTCGGCAGCCGAAAAGTAACTTAATTCAACAATGGGCGCCACTACAGACTAAACTTGGTGTTTTCGGGTTATCAGATTAGCGACGAAAAATCCATTTTCAGTTCCCAAGTGTGCCTTACACCCAATTCTGAATGAAAAACTCATACATAAACTTGGCTTGCCGAACCGCATAGTTCATCATTTATTGAATTTGTTTTTTGAAATGTTTACGTAAAGTTTTTCTCTGAAACAACAGATCTGCAGCTTCTCAATGCAATTTCAGCCTCACAATGAAATGCAACCCAGGCCATCCAAATATAACCCAGTGTTTTAGAGTGGTTTGATAAATACACAGTGGGAAACATTTTCGCATATGAAACAAAATCTTCGTCAGGCCGACCTCTAAGTTACGAGATCGATCGAGTTTTAAAGTAGACAATAAAAAAATCAATAAGTTCTTTCATAACCAGTCAATTTAATGAGTGAAGAATTTCAGTCAGATGTGTTTGTGACTGGCCAGAGTGGATGACCAACTATTACAACAGTTGAGTTAGGGAGGAATCATCTTCAAGGTGGAATGCGTATTGGGAATTTCTTCGTCCGGTTTGTAGAAGAATACCACTCTTCGGTTCATCCACGCTTGTCGGTTCTAAAATATCCGTTCTGTTTCATTGTACTGTATTCTGTTCTACTCACCACATTTACTGCTGCCAGTGTCCTTTGCATGTCCCATTATTAACTATCGTTTGATAATCATTTGCTTTCCGTGAGTGTGATTTATACACCATTTTCCCTTACAGATCTTGGTGCGCATCTCTCTGATTGTCTGCCCCAAATGAATATTCGTGCAGTCTTCAGACTTTATTTTGTATACACAGTCCCTAGTCCCATCAACCGGCGGGTGACCCTCTAATTGCACTAGTAAGCATACTAAGCATAAACTTTTCCCCTCATAGAACACTGCTCTAATGTTAACCGTATTCTTCACCCTTCTAATAACTTCGGATGTCCCTCTTTTGTATGGAATAAGCGCTATTCCGGTCCACTCCTTGTTGGGTTTTGGTGTTTGGACCAATACACGTCTTAGTTATCGTCTCATCAAACTCATTTGGTATCCGCTTTCTTGAAGTTTCCTTGAAACTCAGTTTGTGCTGTTGCTCGGTCGACCTTCCACAGGGATCGACAAAATATTTCAGAAACTATACTAATGAATACTACCTTCGGATGTATTAATGAATGACTTAAGAACGCAACAGTTTTCGTTGTCTCTCTGACCTGCTGACTTTTGTGCCGATTTTACTTCTGCCGCTGTGCTTTTTGGTAATTCGAAATAATCGGGTGCGAGTGCGGATCTTGGTTGAGACGACATATTTACCTAACCTCTCTGAAGCGATGACTTCTTAATCTGTTCCAACTACTTTTCAGTTGATTGACAACAACGCACCGTGTTGAAACGCACCGTTGAGACATACTTTAGGCAGTCTCAGAGAACTATCTCGTATTCGCGCGAAACATTGTACAATTCCCACATGTTTGGTGGTTAGGCCGCCGGGTAGGTGTGTCACTTCTGTCCGAATAGCCTTCTCAACTGCCACGGCAATCTCCATTAGGTTTATCTGAAATCCGCTACCACGGCCTTCAGTCCACAATACCCCTCACATACTTCGAAGTACCAAACATCAGAGCAACGGAAGTAAAATCGGCTCTAGTTAAGCAGTGCAAAGGCAGACAAGTTCGAAATTTCATTTCCATAGCAGCTTTAACAAGCTAATAGTTATCGCAGCATAGTAGACCTACCCGATAGTTCCTCAAGTGAAGAAGAACGCAGTCTGGCGGTGGGATCTCCAGTATTCATCATCGTTGCTAAGATGTATGTAGAATTTGCACATAAGCCTCCGTGGAAGAGAGACTAGTCCTTATCGTGGGGCGACTGCGTACCTCAGTAATCTATTAAGCGGTATTGGAATAAGCCCATGCAGTATCCACAGGGTCTCTCCTAACAGGTTGGTCAGTGGGTTGAGTTTTGACAGTCCTGATCCTGCCGGTTTGGGTTTCGATAAACTATGCCAATTTATTTCCTAAAACTCGGGGTACTAGACTATTCTCACGCCTTACCGCTGCCTTGAGATCAAATATTTGAGCGCAACGCTCCGGTTGAAAATCGTAATCATCCTCGTTTCTGGGTTTCGGAATCCAGTATCCCACGAACTCCACAGATACGATTGACTTCATTCCACATAGACTGTTGTGTGGTAAATTCAGCAGAGTCATCTTATTCGCTGCATACAGAGGTTTGGTAAATGAAACATGCGACTCCTGATGCATCCCATCTTCACTGTCATCACTTAACACCCGTCCTGTTTCACCTGACAGCAATTCATACGTAAATCCTAGCTTTAGGCAGGTCAGTCAAGCACCTATGAAATTAACACACTGCCACCATTGTCATCCACCGCTCTGCAGCCGCTATTCATATCTCGTCCCCCTATATTTACTGCAGCCTTTAACGTGAGAATTTGTGGACGGATCGTTCAACAAGCTGTCCTTTCTCGTAATTTAGATGCCTTATCCATCGACATCTGCTGCATCTCTGAAACTCGAATACAGGACCTATGTGCAGTTTCTGAGCTTACAGCACACCTTCTGTCTAGACACTGCAGTCTACTAACTTTGACTGATATTGAAGCTGCTGCATCGGGTTTCACGAGTGTTGGTATTGCTCTAAGTTTGTGAGCTGAGGTTCCATTAGTCGACTGGATACCTGTTAACAGCTGATTCTGTGCTGTCGAACTTTCTACTTCGATAAAAACTCTCAACGGTCAAAATACTGAAGACCTTTTGCTCGTCGTGTCCATTTGTGCATCAACCAAGTGTAGGTCTGATCCATTGAAAGACATCTTCCGCCGAGAACTGACCACTATATGGAGATCATATACAGTCACAATCACAGGATATTTCAATATACAACTAGGTTCCTCAGAAGCAGGCTTTGTTGGTATATACAGCCCGAATGCAAAACGCAGTGATAATATTGAACTTCTTTGCAACTTGGTACTGATCACTAGTCGCTTCTCAGCACCTCTGGGTTTAAACACATTGGGCGCCGTTGTGCCGCCTGGCGGATTCCTATAGCTGAGCAATCTTGGAGTCACACTGACGACGTCGCCATCACGTACCGTTGATGGGGTTCAGCCATTGATTGCCGACCGTTTTGGAATATATAGTTTGCTCCTCACCCTTGTTCGGTGTAGATTTTCACTAAATCTTCCAGAAAAATCATAGAAATGAGTTCCCAATTCGGCAGTAGAGAAGCTTTGTATGCCAAGAGTTATAGGAGCTTACCAAAGCAAACTATGTAGTGCCGTACAGGTGACCTCCTGAGAGTACGTGGCCCGTAATGGGGATGAGGTAATAATGGCTACTTGTGACGGCTGAAAATTTGTTTGTGGTGTTTCTGAGAGCGTACATGGAAGCCAATGGATTTCGGAACAGTCACCATCACACCTTGGTGCGAGGCGCTCCATCCTTTCATACTCAGAGTACAATTAGGCTAGACGACCGATCAGAAGACATCTCAAACGTAGTCTCGTGAGGACAGAGAGGCTTGGTGGGACCAGAAAGTTCAAGAAATGGACGAGACCAGTGCGACTGGGAAGGCACAGAAGCTGTTCCAGCTAAGTCGCAAAACACTACCTAGAACGAATTCCGTGAATGAGTTAACTGAAGACAGTAGTGAGAACCTAAAATATACTGAAAATTAGCGGACGAAATATTTTCAACAGTAGTTTAGTTGGTTCTCTGCCCCTAAGCCTGTATCATTCATTCGAATAGCCCATTTTGAGTCGTGGTCTATGAGTTTAGCTACTTTCAGCTGATGAAACACTAATATGCTTTTCTGCCTTGAAGAGCTGGCTGGCCTAGCGGCCAGATGAACTTCCTCAGCGTTGTTCAAAGGCGGCAGAGAATCTTTTTGTCCTGATCAGACTGGATTGCTCCCAAATATTTGGGAACAAGAATGGTTTCCGGAGAATTGGAGTTTATTGTTGGTCGTACCCGAACCGATTTTTACAACCGTAAGTCTCACACCTTTCGTCACACGACTACTGACTCCCCTTATGTTGTGACACCTATCTTCGGTACGTGAGACTCAAGTCTCAAACATCACGTGAGATTTCGGCCAAGAGGATTGTGCGTTAATCATATCTTTACATTACGTCAAGTGCTTGAGCAGTGTCACACGTACCACCGACCAACAGTCATGGTTTTCTTCTACTTTAAAGGAACCATCGAATCAATGGACCTATGGTCAGATTAGTATGTACAGTGAACTGTCCAGAAGCACTCTGATAACAAGTGAACTTCGTCAGGGATTTTGGCTTCAATCCTTTTTTGTTCTAAGTTGTCATCGACGTTATCGTGGAATGAATACTCCAACGGGCCACGAATCAAGGCATCGGGGTCACATCTGGGGAGATTATTGGACTTAGATCATGTGAACAAAACGTATTTTGTTTGATGATTAGCTATCAGCACAAAGTGCTTTAAACAGATTATCCGAGATGGTTCAATTTTCAGCATGCATTTTACACTTTCGTGGTGTAATGTCTAACTAAAAGATTTTCCGCCATCTTGTGCTATTATGAAACTTCAGCCCAAAGAGCTCGGGGAAGAGGCCATGACATATCAAAGTGAAATGAAACGGCAATCAGTCAAACTGATTGCCATTGGATCTTCGTGCCTTCCTGACTAGGCCCACGTGGTTCTACTTGCACGTGGTTGGTTGCCTTGAAGGATATGGCACACTGTCCTTTTCCAAGTGGATAGCCTAGCTAAATTTCGGCCATAGTTATGCTCCGAAATTATGTCGGGTGAGGTGCTCAAAGGATGCTGAGTCGATCCTGCTGATGGTGCCTCGACACAAAATGATGTTCATGTGTGTTTCGTTTAAGGCAGCTCAAATTATAGCAGCTTATTGTTGGTCGTTACCTTTAGGGACGTAGGACTTTTCCGCACTAAGTCCCTACCACTTTCTTTTCCACTATTTACTAAGGAGGCCTTCCTCATCGTCATACGATACCAAATAGTTTTGATAAGGCGACAACTAAGACATTTATTGGTCCCGACAACTAAACTGGAATAGCGGTTATCCCATACAAAAGAGGGACATCTGAAGTTACTAGAAGGGCGATGAATACGGTTATCATTAGAGCCTAGGAGGGGAAAACTTCATGCTTAATATGCTCAATAGCGTATTGAGCGGGTCGCCTTCCAGTTGATAAGACTAGGGACTATGTATGCAAAATAAAATGCAATACGTACAAAAACGTCAAACGAAAACAAATTACACTTTGTTTGTTTTACCTGAAACGTATTTCTTGAGATTGTAAGACTGAATATGCAACCGTAGGATAACAACGCAAGGTGTGTTGCTGATCTACAAACCAGTTGCACATTATCAACATCGGATTTGTTCTCCATTGATGTCCTTTCTCGATAATACCTCAGCTTACTGTCTGCTGCAGTGTTCACCTAACGGAATGGTTAGGTAATTTACAACAATCATGATGGCGGTAGGTGAATGCACTTGAAAATGTCTTCTGGGAAATCCTACTATTTCAGTTTTTTTTGCCAATCAAACCACACAATCCAATCTGCAATCAAAAAATAGTAGATATAGTCAAATTTACCAAAGCAGTGAGAAAACTGAAACAAAGCAACTTTTGTAACTGTCTTTTTGAATTCTCATACGTCTTCTGAGGGAACAGAGCAACCTGGTTGCAGTCGTTTGACGACCATTCGAGATGACGTCACTGGCACACCGTTTTAAATCAGCGCTTGGTGTTACGCTGCTGAAGTAACTAAATTACCTGCTTCCTACTCCGCAGTAAATATCTCATTTGGTTGTTTCACATTTACTCAACTTCAAGCTACGAATATATCAAGCTTGTGTGATGAATGTAGCAAAGTGCTAACCTGGGACGGTTAGGAGAAAAAAGCCTGTGTAAGCGACAATTATCAAGCTAACGAAGCAAAACTTTGACACTATCAATCAGTAAATTTCTCTTGTTTGGTCTCCAAGTTTTCAAAAGCGAGAAATTTAATCATTTTTTGGTTATGCTGGTGTTTGAATCAGTAAAGAACAGAACAGTCTTGTTAGCCCTGTTTTGTGTTGTGCGGGCAATGACCAGCGGCCACGAATTATGCCTTTAACAATCAGACAAAAACCCGTTCAATTGGTACATTGACTAACTGTGTAGAAACACTGCTGACGAACTTAATTTCACTGTGTAACTGACACTTCACGCACCTCATCCTCCAACTTGTTTCGCCACTCAAGATGAATGGCTTGTCTTCTCCTGAAGCAATTATCCCAGACACATTTTTCGAAACTCGTTTTGAACAGGGATTTTTCACTGATTTGTTGTAGGATGCTCATATCTGCCTAATCTTAGTGATGAGTCTATTCAAAACGCTTTTCTTCAGTTGTGACAGTAAAAAGAGTAGGTCTAGGACAACTAAACTTGATTATCTTCCAAAGTCGTTGGCGTTATACTTTCACACTGACTCATTAAGCATTCATGATCTACTCTTGTAACTGTTTTGCTATAGATATATGAATGGATTTGGGGACCGATCTTGGCCAGGGGAAGGGCCTCTTTTATGGGCCCACCGATTTTTGAATGCCTCTTTCAAACGTGTATAATTCAGGTTTAAAAAACAACATTAATTGGACTTATCTCCGTCGGCTACGGAATCACTTATTGCTGCCGCAGGCGCTTGCTTGATAAAGTCACTGGGTACAGCATTCAAACACCAATGTCAGTAACTACAGGTCAAGAAATCCGAAAAATAGGGTTTCATAGTCTTAGTGCTCGAATCCCGATTGAACAAACAACTTGAACTTATGTTTAGAGCGAGATGACGCGTAACGGCGTGGCTTCAATCTGGACCCGAAAGCCAAATGCACTATTCAGGTGCAGTCTGGTGTACCGATTAACGGCGTAAAAAACGCACTATGTGGCCTGAAAACCAACGTAGAATGTCCGTCAGTTTTCCAGATTTCCCCGTTAACATTGATGTAGTTGCTGCACATTAGAAAACTTTCGATTTCAGCCTTCTTGATCTTGCACGACATACTGCTAGGACAGTTCGTCATAATCTCACTTAGAGACGTGGGAAGCCTCACACAAAATAAGTTCGTCTGTAGGAACGCGATATATGAGCCATCTACCCTGCCAGTGCCTCAGTATTTCACCAGGAGTGCCGAAATGTGCTTTTCCGTTGCTCGCTTGACCTCAGCGGCAGCTGTGTCGAGACCTTAGCATCGTAACCGCGCTCCCCTGTACCTTAAAAATGGATATGTCGACAGCATGACCTTCGTCCATTCCCAGCTTCATGTGAACCGCGGTCGGCACAGACTTGCTTCGCTTTAAGGGTCTGAGAAACATCGCTTGTGTCGCCTGTGTCTTGTCATCTACTTGACTAACGCAGCGGTCGAGTTCGTCGAACGTGGCCCAGGTACACAGCCGCTGTGCTATCCAGCAAACGTTCGCAGTCGCTCGGCTGAGCTCCGGCAGGCCTTACCACAATGGGCTTGTTGCGATTAGCTGACCTCGCTCCTGGACTCGTGAGAATGTGTGGACTAGGCTACAGCTCAACGAAGGCGTGGAGGGGCTTGCAGCCAAGCCTTCTGTCAGTGTTCTGGTTACTCAGACGTAGGCAGAATGCGGCATTTGGCTTTCGCACACCGGTGATTAAAAAAATGAAGAAGGGAAATTACCAGACCAACGGTACAAGGACGTCAAGCCTGTCAGACCGTACGGGACATGACGATTCAGTCTCAAAAAATGTGAAGCACGTGGATAAGGTAACACACATCAGCACACTTCTCAGTGTGCTGATCCGGCCTTGGCTAGTCACACTAGTAGCATTTTAATGCCCTTGATAAAAACTACCTTTGTTGATCGAAACACCGGACAGTCTTATTTATTACAGTCACTGTTTTGTCATCAGAGTTCTCATCACATCTGAACGTAAATTCGTTGGTCACTTCCTTCTGTTTAACTCATTCCTTCAGAAGTACAACATTGCTTTTCCCTTGAAGTAATGAAGGATACCGTGTGGGAACCACGGACAAGAATACCATACTCCATGAGTGTCCAACACGCTTTGGGCTTCATGGGAAGAGATGTTCCAGTCTACCTGCTGCTGTCGTTAGAATCACTCACTCACTCACGCAGAGGATACCCAATACACTTTTCAAAAGTGATCAAGCAAACGATAATCCGACGGCTTATCAACGATGGTCTCCAGCATTTTGCCTGTTTATTGCCTGCTGAATGGACCCAAAATGTGCAGGTTCAGATTTGCAAAATATCCACGGTGAGCGCTGTTTGCTCAATAAGTGATGAACATATTTGTTCAAAGGGTGCTATGGTCGGGTGAGGTAGGTTCAGCCAGTTTTATTAAGCTGTACCATTTCTAGAATATCTAGTAACTGACTCCATAAAACATCCAATTTCATATCATGCAGCGATCGACTGGGCGTATGATTGTTTCTGATAACAGTTTGGTGCGTTCGCTTCCGTTTTTTCGTTGAAAAATCTTCAAAAGGGCACGTCTGAACCAAATAAGGCTGTTTTGTACCGTCATTCGTCGAGATGGGGTCACTGGTGATTTTCTGACTATCTTCTTCGTTCATTTTTGGCTTCAATTTGGGGAATGGTTCTATTGCAAAAACAGGTTAGCATTGCGCTTTTTTACAGTGCTAAGAGGAGTTGTGTTTTCCGGATCTATTTGGTGACACTGTAGATTAATAGGATAAATTACCAAAAATGAAGTGTGATCCAACGTACTTTTTGCAGGCTTCACTCGGGGATATAACGTTTTAGTCACATTCCACCAAGTTTTTCGGGCTCATTGAAGTTGGATTCCAACGAAATTTGCAAACATAAGGCAGACCTGGTGAGTTAAAAGTAAATTGCAAGGATTCTGTCAATCTCGGACATTCAAGCATACACTGTTCCAATTTAATCTGAATTACTTATTGCCGAGCTCTTTATCTGCTGCACAAAAGGATCTAAATTCCAATCAATACTGAAAACTTAGCTAGCGTAGCTTACGCGCCAAGAAGAAAACTAGATGAACCATCACGTCACATTTCACAAGTATCACTTTTCTGCACCCATCACAGGTAAAGGATATGGTTATGGGGTTACATCTCGTGGAAGAATCACACGCGAATAACGTACGAAACTTGCTTTCGAAGCAGGTTGTTTCTTGGGTATGCACAATACAACCAGGGGTTGCATTGTCTTTGGAATTAAGGCACACTGCCAACAAAAAAGGTTCATTCGGATCAAAAAATTCTACCTGAGTTCGGGTGTAGTCCTTACGACAGAAAATCACCTTGACCGAGCACACCAGCAAACGGTAGTTCACCTGGCTTTGAAATCGTACAATTATGCGAGAAAATCTACGGGTGTTGATGTAATACCTTGGTCTTTTTCCGTCAGCCCATTCCATGAAACGTCTCGTCCTCAGGAAAGGTAGTTTTCCTATCTCTACGAGTGATGGAATGCGTATTCCAATTTAACACTCCAAAAGGATGTAGCTATGCAACAGACATAGCCAGAAAACACGATAGAATTGTTCAGTGTTGTTGTGGTAGTCGAACTTTAGCACTGTGATGAGAGTTTAGGCTGCACTGTCTGGGACTGAATTCATTGAGTCCGATCAGCTTTAGGAAGGCCAGTGATGGACAGGACATAGATGAAAAGCGAACTAGCGTGCTAAAGGAATTCGTATTACGATGCGGCCTGGGAGTGAAGCCATACTGTTCACGGTAATAAAATTGCGCGGCTGAAAACACTAGGGATTTTAACCAGTTGACTAGCATCTCCATATTTATTGAAGTAGCGATACTAGCTTTCACCGGGAATAGACGGGTTCGAACGCCAAGCTCCGATAACCCAGCTATCAGCCGGAAACACGGACATTTTATTCGAGACCTTTAGAGTGTAAACGCGCTAAAAAAGCATTAGCAGTGAAGATTAAATGTTCAGATCTCGGTACCATCGTGTATAGTTAGCGACCCTCTTCTAGAGCGCTCTGAGTCAAGCCCTAAGGTCAAGGTCTCGGGATTACCCAAAATAAGCCAACATTTCCAACCATAAAGTGTCACTTCCCTATGTGTATGGCCGACTACCAGGAAGACAAGCTAGTCGGAAACTGGAAAAGGATGACTCACTTGGGGAGGGATAGAGAAAATAATACAGGAGAGCGGAATCACTCTTATAAGGAAAGAAGACAGTGCATAATAGACTCCTGTCCGATTGGTGAATCAAACTTGCTGTTGAAGTGAAATACATAAGAGGGCCTAAATGCAAACGATGTTGATTTCGTAGTTGCATACCAGATGAACCGAAGAATAAAAGATGATCATGGTGATAAACTTCTTAATCTGATTATTGAGGCTAAGGTTTGCAACACTTCTACCGTGATGCCACATGTAGACGAGATAAGTGACAAATTCTACGGATGACCCTACGTTCAAGTGCATACAGTCTTCTCGTAGACAGATTTCAGTGTTCAGGTCGGCAAGCTAAGAAAAACTGGAAGATAGTGAAACCCTTATAAATCGTCTCCACGAGCGACAACGGCAGTTCATGTAACAAACACATGGTGCAATGAGGTACGGAAATGTTTTGTCTCATGGACTACTCAAGAGGATAAACATATCAATGCTGATTATGCAGTGATGACAGAAGTTAGTCGTAAAGTATATGGCATAATGGATTGCTCAGTAATACGTGCAAAACGGCGGGTCGTATCTGGAAACCAGGGGAACAACAGTCACGTCAGACCTAAGGAAACTGAAGAATCAAGAAAATGCATCGAAATTTTGCGATGACGGTGAACAACCAGATCCAAAGCACACCCAAAACTTTGTAGTCCAGATCATGAACACATTTCCGGGAAATTTTGTTGGAGTGAGAACCTGAGATTTCGTCAGTGAAATGCAAGATCTGATAGGTACAGCGGTCTGAAAACAATATGGAAGATGAAGATTCCGAAATGCGTGCGAAAAGCAGAGACTGAATCCTGAACCCAACAAAGAAAACAACTCTGTTTGTAAATGTATCACTTTTGTCACAAATTTCTTCTAGAGTAGAAGGACTCCAGTCCGTATGAGATAACCTAGTGGATGAAAAACTCCGACTGCTTGGCCAAATTCTGACACCTTGGCAAAACTACCCAACCGGTCAAAGGACGTGGACTTAAGCTGTATAACCCACTTTCCCCGACACGATTACCAACGATAGTGGAAATGCATTTGTCTGGAAAGAATGACGCGACACGGTAGTTGAAAAAACCACCATCAATCTAGTTAAAGAAATTGATTATCGGATACAGCATTAAAGGTGTTCTAGTGTACTGCTCATGGGGATATTGTTACAGTACCATATTAGACTGTAATTGGTGCGTGGCAGCGGTGGAAATAATACAAAACATTTAAGTGGAGCCGGCAGCCGTCTCCAGGCCTTCATGTTTGGGTCGCCTGACAGCTTAAAAGAGCCTCTCAAACATTTTCCCACTGTCTGAAGTTGCCCAGCTATTCGCAGGTGTCTAGTACCACAATCGGGCAATAGGAATCGGATCCCAGTCACTCACAGTCAGAAATTTTAGCTCCACATTGCACAAAGGTCAGTTTAGTTAGACTGGATGACTGAATGTCAATCAACCTGATCTTTCAAATCTCCAAGACTGTGTCACTATGATAGGGTCAGCAAACATGACTTGTGGCATTTTCTTCGCCCCTGGATAAGAACATCAAATAATTATCATTGCGTGAGCCGTTGAAAATCACCGTAAGTGATCATTTTTTACTCATAAATTCGAAAATGATTTTCTCGTGGTATGCACACAGGTACGGAATATGCACTTTAGAGTGACTTTGTTCACTTGTGGTGTGAATTTCAGTGAGTGCGCAAGTGTGGTTCAAGTGGCAAACATGTTCCTTACAGAATCCTATTCTTTTGTAAACCATGATCACGCTTGTATTAGGTCAGTTGAAATATTCCAAAAAAAACTGTTGCCAACTCACAGAGTTTGCACGTAAACATAAGAGAATTTTGCGCCTTGAGTACGTTGGCAATCGTCTTTGACAAACTGAATCACCTTTTAAAACTCAATGAAACGGCTCATAGTAAACCGCGGAGACCTGAGATATTGCTTCAAAATAACCTCGACGCTGGAAGGAACGGCAAAACTTTCACTTATGATTGTATCAGCTAACTGTTGCTGGGAATGTGTGTCGATATGTTTCTATGCTTTTTTCATAAAGGAAACTACTCACAAGGTTGCTGAAAGCTCTTCGACGGCCCACGACCGGTTTCGCCCTTCTTGGAGCTCATCATGTAGGCGCAGTCCCCGAGTTTCCGTCAACCTTATGTTCTACTTGAACCCAAATTGGACTGATTTCGACAAATACACTCATTTGAAAATCAATTTGGTTCTCACGGGAGACTCAACTGAATCTCTCGTTTATTCCGTCTGCTATGCTATAATCTATGCTATCTGCGGAAAGTAGCCATGATAAACTCACTTCATGGAAAGATGTTCTTGGAAATTCGGTCATTTTCCTCCATGCCATTTTCCTCCATTGCAAGTAGGATTGTCATCCGGAGTCAGCACTAGCTAGAATCCTGAAGCTTTACAAATCAGTTTTTTCGGTACGTGAAGACAGTGCAAAACAATCTTCGGTTTCGGGTCCCGAATTGCGCAAATGCCCCGAAAATGACAAATGGAGTATGCTTTCACAATTCCTAGCTAATGGACAAATTAAAAACTCACATGCATGACCGTTTCTTCAACCGAAACCGAGTATGCATGTCTGTATAACCAAAATTCCTCAGCTTGATAAACAAAAAAATAGGTGTTTGAAAGAAGCCATTTCTCCTTGGTTCTTGTTTATTTGTGAGCTTATGACGTAGCCCGTCCTGGCTCTTTTTACCGGCATTCATTTGCGGATAATATTGTGATTGATTGTGATTAGCACAGTTCAGAAGGCTGAAAAAGTTTAAACAATTTTATTCGAAAAATCTGTTGTGTGGCCCTGAAAACGTCCCCTTTTTCTTTAGGGCCAAAAGTCTGAAGATGCTGACTCCTATAGGTGGGTGGAATCGAGATCTTACTGATAAGTTGCCATACGCCGTTGTCAGTCGCATTTGTCCTCTAGGATTAACGGATCCCAAGCACCTTGGGTCAATTTTCCCAAGCCAGGCCTGATTAAGTTTCCAAAAATTTAACAATTTTATTTTTTATCGATTCCAGTAAATCCAGTAAATCTTATTCCTGAATCCCAAAAATTGTTCTTAGACGATCAACACCATATTCATCTTTATTTACTTACGCACTTTCCACTTCCTGTATGCTTTCCAGGTAGGAAACTGCACTGTTGCCTACATTACTCGAATCCCTATCACGCTTTCTTGTTTAATCTACTTCCTGTAGACTAATTCATCACTTTTTAACAAAACAAGTTTCACCCATTTCAGTGCTTCCCCCTTTGCTGTTGCCTCACCAGGATAGCTGCACCAAAACAATAGGAGGACTGATCATAAGAAAAGTGATGTGAACTGGAATTCTTCAAATCCCGCAAACCTACCACAGTTAATGAAAAATTGTCCAGCAGGTTTCAAGCGTCCGTGGTCCTAGCTGACTGGGATGTCCTGATGACCGGTCAACCGATCGACTCAACCAGGAGAGTTTCTGGGTCGTTGTTCGAGACAATGACAACGCTCAAGCGTGAATACGTTCGGCTGTTCAGATGTGAAAATTCAGTTGCGTCCATCGAGCACTCGTGGAGTGATGGTAACACACTCCCCTCACACGTTAAATGTCCAGAGTTCAAGCCCCAACTCGGTCAAGAACATGCACTGTTGATGTTCTCTAACGAGTGAAACTCGAGTCCAGTGGACTCATCGCAATAATTGCGCCCGGACGGTGGAAGGACTGTTCATGAGTGATGTGAACGGGACTTACCAGAAGCGTTGCATGATACACTCCTGTTATGCTTTCTCGCCTTCCCTTAGACTAATTTATTAGTGTTTATTACTATTATTGTTGTTTACTATTTATTACTGTTTATTTATTTACTATTGTTTAACCAAGCAAGTGTTCACTTCTTCCAGAATTTACGCGTCTGAATGTTAGACATTCACCTCTGGGCTCACAATTTACTTGACACGACATTGGTTGTTTGCAAACAAAGGTGTACGCCGGTAGGGGAAATGCGACTACGGAAGATACTGTTCTTGGCGAAAAACGCAAACGGAATTTATCTCTATATTCTGTTTTTTTCTCCATGAATTTACCTTGAATCCGTGGGAATTTGAAGACAAGAAACAAGTAGATTTGTTTCTTCTGGAGTACCCGGAGGAGAAAGCAACACTGACGGTTTGTTAATGATTGTTCAGGTTTTCCCAAAAATTCCACTTGAGGGAATTCCCTATGGACCAAGATAATGAGTGATCGTTTCATTCCATACTTCACGCCTCTTGTTTACAGTATCCTTTCTTCCTGTGCCACTTGGAAAGTGGTGCCTCCCAAAAGTTGTTTACTTAATTTTACTGAGCACTTAATGCAGTTGGGAAACCCTGAGTAAATTTCAGAACGAAGAGTCCGAAAATTCAAACATTGTAGAAACACAACTCACGGAAAACGAATCTCTGCACTTTTAGCTCAACAAAGTTGAAGATGCACGCGAAATGAAACGGATTAAATGAGTGAAGTTTATAGAATTTTCTCATTTTATTAAACGCATAACAACAACGTATGAACAGTGTTTTAGGATCATCTCTTCATGCAGTTACAGGCATATAAGCAGAAAGTGAGACTGGAATAGCGTGCGAGACTGCCTTATGGTTGATATCACCTGATGTGAGGGCTGTTATGAACATGCGAGCTGCAATTTTCCGGTAAAAACTATGCCTTCACATCGCATTGATGGATCTAAATCATCGTCTAAATCACCTAAAATACCAGTACTGTAGGCCTTTTAAATAAAGCGGTACACGTGAAGGAATAAGGAATTGTGTCAGTCTAGGGAAAGTATTGAATAGCAGAGTGTGGGCCAGAAAAACTGAGACTATAATAGTCTGTACACTATCCCTCCTTAGGCTTTTAATGCTGAATTCGTTTGGTGTCAGTACGTACCTGCGCGTCGATGAGACAGTCACGTAAGTGATTAATCAATGCTGAAATAAGTGCTGGAAAATCAATATAACGACATGCGACTGTGAGCGAAAATCAGTCAGATTTGGTTAGCTCATATACCCTGCACATTCATCATGCGTGAAGCAGGATAGTTGTAGCAGACGTAACGGCGGTCTAACGAGACACTGCAAATAGTTGGATGCGTGTCCAGCGTTGCTAACATGATATCTAGTTTTCTGGACTGCTGGATTTTTATAATTACATTAGATCGTGGTGGGCTGCACACACGATACAATGTCTTCCGTGGAGGACACCAAAGTGGCATGGTGGTGGTTCAGTAGTATCGTTTAGCCTCGTTCAATGCTCAAATTTTGTGCGCCATGAGGTACTGAACAATCTGTGCGTAGCATTGGGCCAACACTGCAATGATTGCGGTACCGCTGGCATATGTGTCAATGACCTACAGTCATTGCAGAAGTGTCGGGAAGTTTGATGGTTTCTGCCTCATTTTACATGTGGTACTGTGCGGCTGAATGTCTGACTGACGGATTACAACATGAGAACGAAGATTTAATTGGAAAGGAGCTATTCTATGAGGAAGTAACAAAGCTTGTTCACTAGCGGCCGGTTTAAATACCAGGTAATGGACATCGATGTGGTCACAAAAGAAGGAATGGGTTTATCCTACTGCGACAACTCTTATCGGACCTGACGTAGTCCTCCAGCTACTTGTTCCACTCCATACCACATGGGCTCTTCTTGGTCTCCTTAGTTCGGTCATTCAGGGGTGCTTTAATTTTCGGAATCGCGGCACCATCTTTTGAAAATATTATGACGCCAGTTCAAGGTGTCTTCTCAATCAAGCCCCTTTTCACTTTGTCTGCGTTGGCCAGGTTTGTTCACATTCAGATGTAGGTTTTTACGTTTCTCAGTTGGCTCACTTCAGCCTTCAGACTGTGGGATTTCTTAGGACTGGGATTCAGGCCTAATTCACTTAGCCGTCCAACTGTAATTCCTCAGCTGTTCAGATATTCTATGGTCCTGCCTGAGGCAGTTCGGTCGTCTAGGTAGACCGCATTAGGGTTTGAATGAGGCCAAGCAATACTGTCTGCATCAGACTTGGGGAAGTTGCTTGTTCCCAAATGGCGTGTTCCTAATTTTACGCAACCCACAGGGCAACTCTGATGCGGTCGTTTTTTTGGTGGATTCCACGGTTAATGACATGGACTTCCGTTTCGATGACCCGGGCTCAAACGCCTATATAAGCGCCATGAAACTGGCCGCCGTCCCCATTCATGAAAGTTGTGTACACCTGTTGCACCATCGAAAACGACATGAAAAGATACATCCCCCAGGATATCTATTTTATTTCCATTGTTAGTAACCAGAGGCGAAGCCAAGTGTAATAAACCAGGCAGTTCTCCTGAAGACCTCCAGAATGCGAACATTACGGAGGAAGGGATAAGATTCGTCCTCATTGCCCCCTAAACTCTCATAAATCAACATAGCCATAGTTTCTCGTCAGCTAGAGAATGACAGCGGTAGCAAGCGATATAGGTAGATACCAACTAAATCCTGGATAGTTCTGTGAAAATTTGAGTTATAGTTTCTATGCAAGTACAGTGTCAATTCCAACAGTTGTGTCAAAAAGCTTATGAAGGCGGGCCTTGTTAGCCAGTTGAATCTCTGCTTTTAGCACAGCCTCTACACATCCCTGCCTCAGTTACTGAAGTAGGAGTTTCCAGAGCATCTAATCGCCCCTCAAAAGAATTCTTTGTCAAGCTGCATTCTAACTCTTGCAATCAGTATCACCTAACCGGGCATCTCAAAGACCCAAATCCCTATCTTTTCAGTTAAGGACTAAGTACATGGTTAAAAGCACTCACCAAGTCGGTCTGGACCACCTATTCGGACCACGCAGAATAGGTGGATTGTGTTTGCTTGCTCCGATACCCTCCATCTGGGATGGAGTTTTATTCTTCAACTGAATGGCAATGTGATGCCATCCGGCTTAGTGGAGAAACGTCTGAACAAGCTTGAGTGATGAACCCAAAAATGTTGCAACAAAACAGGCCTTAATTTGGGCACTTCAACAATCGACCAATATTGATTGTTTCCTCTAATCTTCTCTCGGGCGGATTACCATCCCTTTCCTTATTGAGATTTCTCACATCCTTAAGCTGCCGACATTCTACTCTGCCTATCTCTTTCCGATTCCTATCCGGCATAGCCTTTGCAATTGTGTACTGACCGAACCCTGATTCTCGACCGGTGACCACGGACGATCAAGTCGTTTGCTAAATTTACAGGTGTTCTCGTTCACATTCTCTTCAATAATAGGGGACTCCATGACCATATTATACCCACCGCACTTCAACAGCGCTCATAAAATTCCGTCTCGTTTGCCTGTAAATAATTTCTTAAAATATCACCGAAGTGATCTTTCCATTGATGAAAATTAACCCTCAGGCGGAACTTCGAGGGAATGAGACAATTGTTTCTCAGTCAAGCTATGACCGTTGCCCAGAGGACCTAGGAAAAACGTTACGTCAACATAAGGTTTTCGTTGCCGGCATAACCGCTATCTGTGTCATTATCTGCACATTAACTCGATGACGTCATGATACTGGCGTGGCAACCGAAATTGTAATACTTGAGTGGGTTGAAGAGTTTGATCCAGCGAACAAATGATTCTTAAATATTGCAGCAAAATGGAAAGCAACAAAGTACATGAACGAATGATTCCCATGACCTTCAAGTAATTAGGGAACTTAGATTTTTGGCAACGATGGGTGATGACGGAACTTAAAAAAGGAACAATTATTACATGCTGTAGCTATACTGTGCCCTCACCCGTTTCTGGCGCACTCTAATGACCGGGACTCTTAAATTGTCCCCCGGGGTAAGGTGCTTTGGAAAAATATCTGTAAATTCCTTCTGAATTTGGGTGTTTTTTGTGTTTACAATGTACATAATCCAATTTTACACATGCGCTCAAAGCGTCGTTTCTACGGCTGAAATTTTTTAATCTTACTTGTGTTAATATTTTGTACTATGTAATTGAAATCTGGACCATGGGGAAAAGACATGAAAGCCACTAACTCACAGCAAAGATGAGTGCTTGATTTGCCGAAGCCGGACTGCAGCTTGTTTAGCACGACCCGGCACTAGGATTATCATCCTCGTCGTACGTCCGTCCTGCGGCTACGAGCGTATCCACACAGTGGTTCGCTTGCCTGTAAGCGTAACATACGCCGGGGGATCATCGATAGGGTACTATGAGGTCAGGTGCGACCAGTGTGTCCGAACTCAGGGCATTTGTAAGTACATACGCCTGTTGTGAGATTCCTGGAATCCGGAATGGTCATCCCGACGTGCCTTACATTTCAGCGGATAAGGGGTGCGTTCAAGTATCATGAGCTGGTGAGGCAGTCTTCGTTACTCTACAGCTGTTTCGGTGGATGCGCCGTAGTGACGGAAATTCAAAACCAACGATTAGTAGGGTGCACAGGGAGGAGGTTTTCGAATTTTTAGTGGGTTAAAACATATATCAATAGAATAACACTATTTGACTCGTTCAAACCTTTCACCAGTACAGTGGTCAACTTATTCACAGCTAACTGCTGAGTTGTCTATTTGCCCGACTTCCTCTGACCACTGACGAAAAACTGTCGGTTCATCATATTCATGCCGAATAAACCGGGTCAATTTTGCGTATACATAATGTGATGAACTTTCACCGTAATTTCATTACGTCTGCTATAAATACAAATAATAAATCGTTCAGCTGCAACACCCTTTCGGTGTCTAGCTGCCATGCCACCCGAAGGAAGCACGAGGGCTGGATTACTGCCAGGCTGCCCAAGCCTAGACAGGGGAAATCGAGATGCAGGGGTCGGTTCGAACCACAGACCTTCCGGTCAGTAAATTCGTGCTCTAACCACTGAGCCTTCTCGCCCCCTACGTCTGATATATCAAAGATTAGTAACATTTTTGTGACATACAATCACCGGCTGGTTTTATTCATGTATTCAACTGGACAGTCTCCACGACTGCCTCCGTCACATGGTTCAGTACCTGAGTTTTGTTAGCAAGATTAAGTTAGCTTGTAGTGTTTCAGAACAACGTCAGTATTTTTAGCTGTGTAATGAAGAGAGTCCACAGTGAACAGCTGTTTCAGATTGTATTTGCTGAATCAGGTCTGGTCAGAATGTGCATGTGGAATATGGCCGAGATATTTTCATTCCCAACACTTTTTTGTTGAGGGCCAAAAGGTTGGTTTTTAAGACATGTGGAGGAACAATATCATCACTGAGTATTACACTTGTGCTGTTTTTTCAACACTTCGGTTGTTCATTCGCGAAATACGCCAATTTGGTTGTAAATGGAGGCACAGCTGAATTCCAGCTGAATCTCTCGCGTATGATATTCTTCAACTGAATGTGCTGCACGAAGGCCGCCTCATGTTTCAGTTTGTACGATATTCGAGATACCGCAATACATCGTCTAGACGTAACACACTATTGATAAGGTTTCTGAAAACGCTTAGGCAGCACAAGACCGGTTTTGCCGTTCTTGGTGCCCATCAGACAGACATAATCCCTAAGTTTCCATCAACCCTACGTTCTACATGAACTCAAATTGTACAAAATTTGCAAAATACATTCATTTTCACTATAGTTTAGTCTTAATGGGAGACACAACTGAATCCCAGGGTCAGTCGTTTATACTAGTGCTAAGCAGATGGTTTATTCCACAAGTTGCGTATAAGTTAGGTTCAAACGGTACATAGGGTTGACGGAAACTCTGGGGCTGCCCCTTCCTGACGCGCCTCGAAAAGGGTGTAACCGATTGTGTGCTTTCACAGAGTTTTCAGCATACTTATGAGTAGTGCTGTTTCAAGAAAACCTCATTTGATATTTAGCTGACTGGGTTCAAACCCGAGTTTGACTCAGTAGTTTGAGGTGTTTGAAAATGATGTGCACATAATTCGTTTGAGCTTTTATGTGCTTCCAGAATCAGTTAAGCTTGGATGACCATTTAGAGATCGCAACAAGGATCTCATCTTTTTCATTTATTCTATTAATCAGCCACTGGCCGAATCCACTCTCGGATGTTTCAATGGATGTTAGTCACATCAAGGTAGTTTCATAGCAGGTCATTCTTCTTAGTGTAATTTAAATGCAAGTAAGCATTTTTCTGGGCATCTGAGCACACTCCGAATGTGAAACTTCATCCATAGATTATAAATTCACTCGCAGATCGAAGCATTTTTTACTCGCTGGTCAATCTGCACTTAGACATGGATTTTGAAATCAACCTTTTCGGCTAGCCTTCAGTGATCTGGTTGCAAAGACTACTGATTGCATTCCCCTACCATCCTCTAATCGGTACCTTTATTAGAGATTACACGCACTATTATGACTGCTTTATAACACCCAGACAACAGACTGACCTCTTCGTTGTCCACATTCAAATACGAGCGAAAATATACGGGGTCTGCTGGCCAGATGGCTCGCCCTGATTGTGATGTCTTTTAGGCACCTCACCAGATTCAACCTGTAAAAGGTAAGATGGAAGAAGATGGCCCAAAAAAATCTTCAGTCACAACGAATGAGTTTTTTTGAACAGGTAGTATTGTGATCAGTCGTCCCTTTTGGACCCGCCGATGGACTCTGTCTTTTCATTTAGTTTGTGTGCGCTTTGGTCCTTGCCTATTCTGCATGAAAAAGAATGATGTGTTCATAGGAATCAGCCAGTTGTATGCATCTATCGAGTACACTATCCATTTTTGAACTGAGAAAGATGAATCTTTTAAAATAATGTGTTCAGTCATCAGTAACCCGTATCTAATCTGCCTCATTATTGGGGGCCCCAAAAGGTCATGCAAAACTGAATGGTTTTGTGCGTTTTTGTATCGCATAGGATGGTAATGAGCTCTGATAACAAAGCACCTCGGTTTGAAACTTCCCCGTTAGTCTGGATTAACATATCTGTCGACAAGAATTGATCGAACATGAAGCCTATCCTTTGCACAAAACATCAATTATGAAGGCACAGTCGATGAAACATTTCTGTGAGTTCCGATTGAAAGCAGTCGGACATCGCTAAATTAAGACAAGATTAAAATAACTGTTTGGACAAACGAGGAGAAAATCCGGACTGCGGCTTGACATATATTATTGTCTGTCCTGTGTTTACGAAACACAGTTAAGACATTCTTTAACTCGTTGCGTGAGAGATGATTGCGGATCCGAATTTTGAATAAAAACACAAGATAGATCAGTTGGAATATGAGTGAAGCTGCAGAGATACCGTTGGGAGGAGTGAAACCAAGACCGTTCGTTTTTATGGGAAAGTTCTGACGAAGAAGTTAGTGGTCTGTGCGTCCACCGAAAGTTAGTACTCGGATTTACAAAGTATTGATTCTTTTCTTCTATTCTTATTTTCTACAATGCGATTCCCCCTTTTTGTTGGCTCGGTTTTGCGCCCATACCAACTTCTTGTTTTTGATCTCAACGAAAACCGCCCTTTGACCTTGTCATCGCACGTGTTGTTTAAGTCAACACGTTGCATTGAGTCGGTGTGGACTTTGGGATGCGGTAGGAATTAGAAGTTCCTAAACTGGTGTATAGAAGCTGGCGTAGTCCCTCGATTTGCGGTTTGTACAGTTTAATTATTTCATCATTGTATTTATAGTACAGCATTTGTAGATAAACCTGCATTTGAACGATATGGCTTTTGGGGTTTTGCGCGTAACTCAGCGTGGTCCAACTGACTGCTAGAAACAATCTATACAAAGTAGCGTGGGAAGTATAATAAAGCAAACCATGAACATAGAGTAGGGTGAACAAATAAATTATTAGCAGACAAATACTGATCCCCTCCTTACCAACTCAACAGCGCACTATCCTTGATAATAGGAAGTGTTGTTGACGAAATGCGTGGGTAAAGCTGGGACTCAGTCGAGTCTCCCGTTAAAACCAAGTTGGTATGCAAATGAGTGTGTTGCATGTGTAAAGTGCTTTTTCAAAGGATAACAGAACGGAAGCGAAATTGATTGTAATGATAAATAGTGATCGAATTCAAGTGCTGCAAAAGTGTTTAGTGGTTTTCTAAATGTTTCAGCTTGAACCAACTAGTCGGCAAAACGGATACATATATATATATACCCCAATTACTATGACATTTCTATGTGTTAGCAGTCATTTCCTTTGTTCCGTACATCTGACAAGGATGCACAACTGAGGTGATGAAGTGTATTCAATTTTATTCTGACAGATGTTTCTCACTTACAGTAACAATGAGGAAAAATATCACGACTGTTGTGCATGTCCCACTAGTTGGTGACTGAAAATCTTCGGCGTGAATTATAATTATTTAACAAGTTGTAAATAGAAAAGGAATGTGTGAATTAAGTTCACCTGAAAACACTTTGTCCTAGACGTTACCCATATGTAACATGAAGCCTTTCAAACTCGTTGGATGAATCATTACTCATTCATCAAAGACTGGTAAGCGGAAAAAAAGCCACAGGTTTTGACGAAATACACACATTTGCAAACAAATTTGGTTTTGCGAGAGACTCACCTGGAACCCAGCTGAATCGCTCGTTTGTGATGTTTCCAGGCAACTGAATGTGCTGCACCAGGCCGCCTCATGTTTCAGTTGCTACGATATTCGAATTGCAAATGAGTGTATTTCGCTAATTCCGTGCAATTTGGTTTCAAGTAGAACATAAGGTTGATGGAAACTCGGAGACTGTGCCTACCGGATGAGCCCCAAGAAGGGCGAAACCGGTCGTGGGCTGTCGAGGAATTTTCAGCAACCTTATGAGTAGTGCATTACGAATATACATGTATCGCGATATCTCGAATATCGTAGCAACTGAAACATTAGGCGGAAACATCACAAATGAGAGATTCAGCTGGGTTCCGGGTGAGTCTCTCGCAAAACCAAATTTGTTTGCAAATGAGTATATTCCACAGGGTTTGATTCAGATAGCCCGTTCATGTGTTCCAGGCATCCTCTTTCGAAATCTCCGACGAACGATTATCAGGTTTGGATTCCCTGACAGGTCGGTATGTCGAAATAATCTTTACGATTCTGTCCGGTCTGTGCGTGTTCAGCTGCACCCAATTCAGTGCTCACCAAAAAAGGGGATGCCGTTACAACGACCATCACTGTATTGACTAGATGTGGGGATATGTACTGGCTAGCTATGGGGAAAATTTTCGGCACATTTTTGTCGGACAGGTGCATACGTATGGCCATAAAGGCTGTTTTAATCCCACTCGCGATTACTTTGTCCGCCTGATTAGTTACTACCTGTCTTGTAGTTTCCCCTAATTGAGGATCGATTATTGACGCCAACAACGGGTGAGCGATAATTGCGTCCAGTCTACGCTGGAATGTGACTGATGTCTGATTTTTCAGATTACGCAGCCGCTGCCTAAGACTTCATATAGTCCGCATTCTGGAGGTTGTTTACTTCCAATCCATTACAATTCACCTTGAGAGTACATGACTGACCACCCTCAATTGAAGCCCGGCGATATTCCCCCTGAAGCGCAAGACTTTGCCGTTCAACAGTGTACTCTATTCTCCCATAGGATTGACGAGATTTTCTATATCTTTGTTCTCATCCCAGTGTATTTGGTTGACTAGAACAGGTGGCACTGAGCTTAAATTCTGCTCGAATTGCATGCATTGTACTCTTGGAAATGTAGAAGTTCCAATTCGCGATTACCCCCACCACACTCATTTATTTTTTACTCCGATCTCGGCATCAGATTATTGGTACATACTCCAAACCTCATAACTAATCCAATTCTGAGCTCATATGTGAACTAAAATTACCGAGACATAATAGAGTTCCGGGTAGTAGGCAAAATCATGTTCCTTATATTCAACCAGATTCTTCTGCGTAATGCATGCTACCTAGTCCACCTGAAGTTCCGTTGCAAAGATATGAAATAGAATGTCCTTTACACAGCATCACTTATGAGGTTTCTAAAAAATTTCAATTCACCACATGTGTCATACCTTTTGGATCCAGTCAATTAGACGTAGCTCCCGAATTTGTATCAACCTTACGCTTCATTTGAACATCAAACTCTGCACACAGGTGCCGAACTACACTCATTTGCAAAGTATGTTGGTGTTCGTGAAAGACCCAAATTAATCCCAGCTGAAAGCTGAAACATTCGCTTATGACGTTCATAAACTAAGTTGAATAATATCAAAAACAAGAGATTCCGGTAGGATTTACTTCAGTCACCTGCTTGCTTTAACCTAATTAGCAAAATTTCTTGCTGTCAGCAAGCACATGTGCTCGAAATTCAACTTTTAACCAAACTCCTGTTCAATTTAAGGATAAACGTTCTCAGATTCCGGGGAATAAGTTCATCTGATAAGCATTAAATTAGGCGAAAACGGAATTTGGTTGTCTGTAGATTCCAGGCAGTCATTCCATTCTGCACGTAGCAAGTCTTTCGTGAACAGTCGAACGTAATACAAACATTCACATGATAAGTGAAACGGACGAAACGTAAAGCTTATTTTGACCATGAACCAATAACTTATAAAGCTCTGAACTAATTCAGGGCCTCTGAAGTAATGGGGCTGCTGTGGATAAGTTGTTCTCTGGTCACATTAGAGGCAACCCTCAATCAACTAACCAAAAACCTTCATGAAAAGGCTTACGCACATCTTAGCATTTCTTTTCATGCGACTCTGAAATGGTTCCATGCTGCACATTATTACTAAAGTACGCTAATAACCGAATGATTCTGTCGCATCAATGACTCCAAGTTTTTTCCGGGGACTCGCTAAGCGTTTCGCGGAAGTCATCATTGTTTTGTGGAAGAAACGACCACTGTAATGATAGAAATACTTCTCAGATATGGTGCCTTCATGTTCAATCAAACATTGAAAGTTGAGACAAACATTCGACACTACATACCTCGACAGAATTTCTCCTCCCGGCACTGTACCACTCAGGATGTTCGTATTCATTTGCATGTGTTTGAGTCCGCCACAGAAACTCACAAGTAAGAAAAAACTAAATATTTCAGTGCTTTGCTTACATAAAAATGTCAGTCATGTATTACTAATATTAATTCTCGTATGACTAAACCCACTGGCCACAAAGTAGTTTAGATATCATCTCTGAGTGGAAAGTCGACGTTAATATTGATCTGAATGTGCAATAAATGCTGCTTGCATGTACCGTAGCTTGGTGGAAAATGAAATAAAAGAGATGCTGTCTTACTGAACTTGTCAGTCCGGTTTCACATGGTTTATCTGCATGTCTTTTTCTGCATTAAATAGCGGAAAAAAGGTTATTACTTTTAAGTTGGGCTTTAAGGACATATGTTCGAACTGTGATAACTGCAAGTGCTATCCAAGAGTGCTTGCAGAGAAACCACCGAAAAATTGGGGAGGTGTAAAACACTTTTGGTTTGGTCGGTGAAACAAAACGTCCATGGCAGAGAAAGTTGTAAGTGAATCATAAAGCACTACAGGCGATATTGCTAAGCTTACAACAGTATGAAGTACATTTGCACAAGCGCACCACCCGGTAGTGTTATTATTCCCCGTACATGCTATCAAAACCAATCCTCCGGCTCCCTATATCAATGCTGAAAATAAAATAATCTCCAACTCGGCCGTTTTCTGCATGCATATTTAGACTTGATCATGCTTATCACAAAAGAACTGTTAGCAGATACAATCTGAATAGACTTTTCTGTAAGCCCTCTCCTCGGCCCAGCCAAAAATTCCAAAATTGTTTTAAAAAATCAACCACTGACTTAAAATGCTAGAAAAAGCCAGGGTTGAACTGTTCGACGGCTCCTAGACACCGTCCAGTTAACTGCATTGATAAAACTGATCTGGGATTGAATGTCACAAGACTGTTAATAGCCCTTGAAATATAGGACACGATGAAATTACTGTAAAAGGTCGACACAATATGTTTAAGTGTAATCGACATGGTTTACCTGGCAAGAATGTGCAGGAGCGGTAGCACGACTTAAATTGCAAGAAGACTTGTCAGCAGTTAAATGTAAGCCAGGAAAATAAACAACACGACGGCTGGCTCCAGAAATTTTGAACATTAGTAAGTTGATCCATTTATCTGATAGCTAAACGTATATTTAGACCGAAATTGTTGTTTTATCAAAAAAGAGACTTGTTGGTATTGTTTTGCACAAGATTGGTGCTCCAAAATCGCCAATCTAAAAAAATGAATTGATTGATGCTACTGGTGAGACTCGCTTGCATACGGTAACCTGAGGAACGGCATCAGTTCATCTATCAACAGTTGCAGACCATCGCGAGCAACATAATGCAACACTGTGTAAAAGATTGCGACTTATTAAAACTCTGAATGCGTCCAATAGAATGAGTATTTTAGTGACATGTTTTTCTCAAACCAGGGTGAATTCGGAAGCGCTCTTTTCAGATAACCGATGGATGAAATACACCCATTACTCAGGGGCACGCAAAAGCTCGATTGTACCGTGTCTTAAATCTCTTCATATGCTAATGTTACGTGAGCATATTAGCAAGTTCTCTGAGGCCTGACGTGCACAGGAATTTTCTGACCAAATTCCAAAAGCGCGTGCAGATGCCCTCAGTCCGAATCAGCAAAAAGAATGGCAAGTTCTGGGGCATCCACTTACTTCGAATGTTTAGGCGAGGACAATTTACAACCAATGCAAAGTTTGACATAAACTGTTTTGTCAACAGTAGTCCTCGTGTTACAACTGGGATCGATGGGTTGGTCCTTTGCAACAAGATTCGTTTCAATAATGTTCGTATTTTTCGTTCCCTCCCGATCTCCCAAGATTTCGCTCCAAATTATATATAAGTTTCCTTATAAAAATGGTTCCAAACGGATAACCAAGCGAGGTTAACGGAAAGAAGAAATTGAGCCATTAATGTGAAAGTTGTTGCAATTAAAATGTGTTAAGCCTGAAGTAATCGTACAGGAACTTTTAGTGTGTTCGTCACGGGACCTACCGTTTGAAACGTGTTCATTTCAGCAAAACTTGTTGCTTGTTTAAATTATACTCGTGCAAATTTAATAAAACCTCAATATTTGTAACAGAAGATATACATATGCCACGGTCTCCCCAGAAGCTAGACCACGTATGCTGACGAGATACCAAAGTTCTCATTGGAGGACATATATTGGAGGATTAAATTAATGCAATGTACCTTATCACCTATGTTTTCTTACTGATGCATTTTAAATGGTGGAACTTATCTTACACCTATACAACTGCTCAGAATTACAAGCAGGTTATTAACATATCTGCCTACCAACTAAAAATATTTTGAGCGCTGGCAACTTGGTTGAAGCGAATTGTAAGTGCATCCATTTCACCTTATGGTAAACATGAGTACGGTGGATTTTACAAGCTGTGTTAGATGACAAACCGTTAAACGTGGCCTTGAGCTATCAAAGTCTTGAGTGTAACATCTGGGCAAGTCCAATACTGTAGCAGACATTTGCCAATAAGTATATCCTGCTTAATCTTAGATTGCACAAACAAAAACAGTTATCCTCAGTTGGCGGAAGCATTCATTACGCACTTGTTCTCAAGTTGGATACACCAGGAGGATGTAGCTGACATCGAACGCATAATGTTCTGCTTCGAAGATAATCCCGTATTTTCACATCTGACTACCAGTGACTTGACAGAAGTGCTCTCAATTTTTCAACACCCAGACCCAAGACTCGGCAACAAGACGTCAGCTATTAGGATTGTCAAACATCTTTCAAACAACTATTTACCAAAAAGGGGGTTGCTACCAATTTTAACCAAACCGAGAAAAAAAATCCAGTCGATTCTTGATTAGTGAATTTACATGGAAATGGGAGTGGGCGAATTAAACACAGTAACTTCATTTTGAATATTTGAGTGGGAAGCAATTCTGTATGACTGAGCACGTATTTCCTGCATCGGACAAGGTATTCCAATTCAGCTGCATACGCTGAGCAGTAAAGTAAAGAATTTCCAGGAAAACAAGACGATGGGGATCTAGTCTCCATGTAAAGGACCGCCCAACGGTTCAAATAATGGTGGTGGTCATTATCGGCAGTCAACATGGATTCGACGATAAAATAAACTGGGAAAAGCATAGGTAAATAACTGGAGTTGCTATCTGCTCTTCGCTTGTTCCGATCAATCGATCGATCTTTTTATGGGCATGCTTGGATATGACCAGTTTAGTGATGGGATTAGGCGCACATATTTTTGTCAACTTTATATAGATGGAATTTCTGTTTACGTATCAAGTCCATCAGAAATTTCCGCTCTTTCGCAAATTTTAAACATGCCCTTTGCACCGTTCAGTTCATTTGTGAAAGTGGAGCGGAGGTTGGTCTTGGCAGACTACTGGCATGTTTACTAAAGCAATTTCTACAGAGAAAACCCCCTTTAACCGGGTAATGTGACAACTAAAAAAGTCTCGTAGCATTGAGAGAGAAGGGTTTGCTGGTGGATACCTTAACGAACCAAGCTAGACGGATCTACTGTGATGACGCAATAAAAGCGGCACTAAAGTACAGTGCGAACCTGTTAAGAGTTAGTGACTATTCAGACAGATTCACAAACAAGAATATGGCATCATGGCCTGCTAACTCTATCGAAATAACAGTCATTTGGTAACCCATATACTTTGGTCTGTGATACAAACTCAAGCTGTTTACAGATCTGCCAATTACCGTATCCTCCGGTCGTTTCAAAGAACTTTCCCGGGGTCAGCACTACGACAATTTCGGTAATGTGGGGAGATCTAAGAATTTCCAGTGAAGTCGTCTTTCTGTAAGTGGAGTCAATCTGCGCTGAAATCGGAGAAGCACTGTAAAGCCGTTCACTACTTATTGGAATAATAAGCAGTGTGTATCTCACAAAACTCCAGAGAATTTCTAACCAGCGACCTCCGGCTATTTGTTTGAGCAATTCATCTTTCGGCCACCAGCGACCAGTCAGCCACAGGATAAGCTCGCATTTGGACAGGATATAGCCGCACTCATCCCTTAGTAACGAATCCACTTCATATGTTCACATGCTGACTGGCACCCTGATTGACTACCTCTAATATGCAATCATTATTTCGTTTGATCTACTTGGAACTATTGAGATAAGCACTGCTGACTTTTCTCAATAAGGAAAAACAGCTAAACAATGCTTCTTAGCTTTTCGACATAAATTGGAAGGAAGGAACCCCCGGAGAATCGGAGAGAAAGATCTGTTGCGGAATTCAGAAATAAACAACCAGCAGATATAGCAAAATTTGGGAAAAGGTAAACTAGGAACAGCCGATAAAATGTTACCAGTTTTACGGAAAATTTATAGCATCACGTCTGAGGTTCATTTCTGTGAACTGTTGCGTTTCATGTGGGAATGAACTGATGAAGTTACTGATTGAATAACATAAAAAGATAAGAGTTGATGGAAATTCAGTCGCAGAAATTCGGTCTATAATTTGCTTCAGAGTGCAACTGAACTGAACGGCCGCCCGCTGCTTCAGTGCTTCTTGATGCAGCATTGTCAATCAGGATTTTAGTGTCCACTAGCTAAAGCCGGTTAGCAAAAGGACCGGAAGTAAAACTTGACATATTTGCGTCATTCTCAAAACTCTGTACACTCTGCAGAGAAAAAACTGGCTTCTGTCCACAAGCAAGGTTTATGAAGATTTTGTGTAAAATTTTCGATCACAAAAAGAGGGAGGCTGAGCACAAGTTTGTTCCGCACAAAGTTATGATTACCAGTGATTGACTTTTCAGAGAGCTAAGTGATCCAACTTGAGTGAACAGAATGACAAGAGTCGACTAAATAACTTGTTCTTGAGAACACCATTTCCAGCCGTTTTTCTAACGGACAGTGTTTCATAATTGACAACAGATAATCCGTAGTCCGATGGCAAATGTCTGAGCGCCACTTTAACCTGTTGTGTCGCGCGAGAAATTCTGTACATCTGCGTGTGTTGCTGTGTATAGTCAAATGCAAGATCAAATCTAGTGGTGACGAGTGGGGTTTGAATATGAGGCTTTAGAGATATATGTTAGAGTGTAACATATGGTTACATGCATCATTCCTAAAAGAACAACACGAAAATTACGCTGAGAAATTCTGGGAGGAACAAAAAATTCACAGCAGAAGTTCAACATTCAATATTTCATGCATCCCCATTGGAAGCAAAACAATAACGATCACGTCAACTTTGGAACGATTACCATTGGCATTTATCCTCATCTAGTAAGCTGCTCACTTAGTCAGTTTTAGTTTCAACCAGGGGGCTGACTTGAGCGAGAGACGGTTGCACTGATGCGGCTTTGGATATCAGTGTTGATCGGCCAGGTTCACTTCAGAGTTGCTGGGCAACATTTCATTTGACACATGTAGGTTGGGTATACATGACTGTGTTTTCAGTGTGGCATCGTTCAGCTGGGCGCACTAAATCGGACTGTCGTAGTCTGGTTTAATCAAATAAAACCTTGCGGCTTTCACTTAGGTTATTGGATGCAAACGCTAAGTTTCACAGTAGAGTTGGACTCTAGCTGGTATTCTCTCGTGTGTTTCTTTTGTGTTCTATAGTGTGCATGCCAACTGGTGTGCTAGTCATGCCTATTGAAATGACTGAAATCCAGATCTTTTGAGATCGGGAGTTCCAGGGCGGGGTTTCAGGGCTTCCCACTTCATTTGATGTAGCCAAAGATTTAAGATAAGATAAGATACTTTACCGATATCACGTACCACTTTAGTATAATCACAGAATTAACGTGTATGATGTTTAAACAAATAAAGTTGAATTTCGTGCTTTCTGGTAACCGATATTTGTTTACTGTCAACAGGGTTTCTTTGCTAAGTACTCCTAAATATGTTGAATTTAAAATGAGTGCACTTCACTAAATGTAAACTCCAAATTCGCTTAAAATATGAACTAATATAATGGAGCAAAAAGGATGTAGTACCATCTCGATTAAGCCACTCTACCAAGGGAAGAATTGGTCAGTAAATGATCCTTTGTAAGTACAAGGGGGATAAAAGGTTTAATTGCAATAGCCTAGGTGGAAGAATGTGTATATGTGCAACTGGGACTAGAGGGAACCCAAAATTATGTAATGAATTTGAACTGCAGGATTTCTATGCTCGTCACTCTAGTTTGGCCAGCTCTGTTGATATCCCAGGAGGATTATTCTGGTTAGGCAAAAAACGAGATCTGGGAGCACTGGGACAGCAGTCTGCTCTTGTCATAGCTCATCTCCCTTGCATATCTTTGGAGGTCTCGATAATAGAGGCCAAACTACAACCAACAGTCTAGCAGCACACACAGAATGTACTTGAATCATCATGCCTAAAACAGGCATTACCGTTTTGATAACGACTCAAACAACCATACTATTTGTGGTTTACTCGTTGGGTTTTTTCTCAACACTTTCGGATATCCAAGCAGCCTTTTACAAAAAAATGAGCAGTTTGATTATTTTTTAGTGACATCATTCAAAAACCGCAATTCTCTGCTCCTCCTGTCACCGAGGCTTTTCAAATTGAGTTGACAGAACTTCCACCTTACGAGCTGTGTTCAAATCGTCCCCTTATATTCTGGGTCAAAATGGTTTTCCAAATATGCCTATCAGGTCTAATAACACGGATGGATCCTCACTTAGTATAGTGACTTTTACAAAAAGACTAGCTAGCGCGAACGGATCAGGTTAAGATAAAAGTGCGAAAATAGGAGGTGATTTTAGGGCTCAGTGAAAGGCTACTGTGTGATCGAATGCCTGTGAATTTCTAGATTACCGTGGCGCTAGAAATATGCGAATATACAAAACATACAAGTGTTAAATATATATATATATATATATATATATATATATAGCACAATGATAGACGACGTCCTTATTGTCCTAACTGCTGTGCATGTTTGAATTGTTAAAACAACACCCAGAGTTCCATTCTAGGGTTGCATCTTCTTTCAGCATTTTCAAGGACCAAATACTATCTAAGAAACTGTCTTTTTCTGTCGTGATTTCTTCCGTTATTAAAGTCAGTCAGTGCCGAAAATCCGAGCAGCATTGTACAGCTGTTTCACCTCTAATAGCGTTAATGAGTAGTGCTTATGTTAGGATTCTCTAGAAGGATTTGAAATCGGCCTTCAATTTTCTGATCGGCTGATAAGCTCTGTGATTCGCCCATATTTAGAAACGATACAGGTGCGAACATTACATCACGTGACCACGTATTGACCGGCTCTTCGAGTGACGATTATTCAGAAGGGAGGCTCACCCCTCTTCTGAAATGTTTGTCCTCCCACTGAGACACAAATTATAGACAGTATGAGAAGAGCTGGAAATTTTCCGTCCTGCAAGCAGTCAGTCTATGCCGATAAGCTGAGAAGCACTGGAGACAGTTTTATCCTTACTGAACCTTAGTGAGTACCTCACGTGTCGCCACAGCGACTGAAACGCGCGATCGCCCGACGGACCGCTCGGTCAAGGACGGACGATCGGCACTGTGATCAGTTCGTGAACGAAGGTTTCGATTATTCCTTGTTTAGGTGACTGAAACGGTAGCTTACGTTTCCCTTCGCAATTACCGTCATGGTAACAAAACACACAGCAGCTGTACGAAGCAGCCGAACCATGCAAGTGATTCACATATGCGGTTAACGTCAGATAAACAGATCAGAAGATCAACAGAAATACATGTCGGAAAAATGAGTATTGTTAGGTCTTTTATTTGTATAATACACGATCTGCGGACTACTTATCTTCGGAAAATACGTCTTACACAAATTCGGATGCGCATACTCGCAAAACCAATCAGTTATATTCTACTTTGCGCAGGCCACAGAACTCTCCAGAACCCTAAACCCTCGACATTTTATGGTTCTAAGAAACGTCCCTTCTTATACGTTGTCAGTCTTAGCCATATGTTTAAACTATTTTTTCAGACTATTAATTTACCCCGTACTCATTAGTTTTCTGCTCTTTTAATTCCCCTGATGAGGTAAATCATGCTGCCTATCTTGCTTATTTTTTAATTAGTTGGTTTTCAAGCTTTCAGGACGGTATTGGGTGATGTATACCTGGTTAACTGGTAGTTCACAAATTCGTCCACCGGGCCATGTGCACCAAAATGGTACTCCTTTATCTTCCGGCATAAAATAGGAAGGCATTGAATTTCGGAGAAACATCCAGAAATTCACATCAACTGGAAAATAACTCATTTTTCTTTTTTCCTGTTTACGTTTCTGCGCCGATAACAAATCAGTCAATAAATCTGACAATTTCAGTCCTCCTTTTTGTAAACATCGTAAATCTCCGATACAATAAAAACTAATGGCTGAAAGCTATGGAATTAAGTTTAGGGAAGACAGATTGGAAAAGAATGATGGAGCTTCTCTGCGATATTGGACAGCGAAATTCTTCTTTTCCTCGTCTTCTTAGTGAAAACCGATGAGGCGATGCCTTCATACCCATGACACTATCATTTTGATTGGGGATTTTATCCTGCAGAAAGTGCCAAGCCCTTCCGAACTCACTCCTGCGCTTTCCACATGTTATTAAGATAGTACTTATACAAGTAGTTGAATGACACATTCAAACTTCAGAAGAAATTTTTACAGAAACCATACAAATAGTCAGCAAATGCTCACTGAGATCCCAGGTATACTGATTGCTCCTTGAAAAAAACTAAATATTTCAATCGACAAACATTGTCTGTATTGAAAAGTATCTGCAATGCGACATCTTGAGTACTGACTAGTTTCAAAAGTACTTTCAGAGAAATCGATACCAGTGAATTTACTTTCGTAAACCGAAAAACAACAAGTTTCCCTAATGTATTTCTCACATTCATATGATTTTTACTCTTATCGCACATCAATTCATAGTCCGTAATCTTCCTCAAATAAGTATGAACTTGATGATAATCCAGAGGATCAGGTCTTTTGAAGCACTGTTTTTTGCTTAAAGTGGTGTCGCAAGAAGCCATTGAGTTCATTTGTAGAAAGTGAAGGAAAACATCAGTAAGACATATCTGCGTTACAACTCATTCTAAACTTACAAGTGTGGCCTTGACTATTTAAAAATAAGGCATACTAAACTGGTCCAACAGAAATTTTGGAAACTTTTCTCCTGCCGAACAATCGCTTATGATGACGGTAACTCGCTTCTCCAGTTTTTGCCCCTGAAAAAGCGGATATTTACTTGTTCACAAATGCCATGTCAGAACTAGCTCAATCTCCAGCTCACAGGGTATCAACCGGTTTGCCCGCGAATCGTGCTTTACTACTTTTTTGACATGTTTGGGGTAGAATGTTTACTGTCGGTACTTTAAATAAAATTTTTCCAACGGACAGCGATGTGATAACATCATGCACTGGTCCATTCGGATATACAACATCTTGTAAAAACCCACAAACCACTTGATCAGCAGTTTTCTCACCGTCAGTGGTAATCACAAAGCTGCTGCTTGCATATGCACCGAGTGGATTAAAGTTTACATTCTCATTGAGGTTTCGGGTTCAATACTGCTTCGCCAGTCTAATAGACATATGAATAAGGAAGAAGTGAACCTGAGTTCAACTCTTTGCAGGCATCCTGTTTGTCGTTTTTATTTACGCATGCCACCCCTTTTATTTTAATTTCCGTGGGAAAGGATTGGATTGTTTCCAAATTGGTTGTTAACTTGCTGGCTTGCCTGGCCAGTCAGAAACGAGATGCGGAGTTGGTCATTGCTGCAGACTGCAAAATATTTCTATTGAATTTTGTGTGTCAGCTGTAAATTCATCATAGGATACAGATCCAAACAGTGATTTCGTATGTACTCGTCGCACCACTGTGTGTGACGTCTGTTGGGTCATTTATTACTGATGGGCGGAAATTTGTACAGAAATGATTAAGACGGTTAATGGGACAGTCAGATGTGGGGAAATTTCATAGAGGAAATGATCAAAGCTATTTTTCGTTTGCGTCATGCAGATCGAAGATGGTTTGGCTGTTGAGTGTTTAGGCCGGGTCCACTTGCTTGAACAAAAGTATACTGATGAAACCATGCCAGCTCTCAACAGTGTCAGTACCTCTGTGCATAGGGACAACTTTTTGAATCAACCAAATAATCCCGATAGTGATCATGAGAGATACAAACGTATGGAAGCAGCACAGGCAGAAAATGTGGTCGAAAATCCGCCGTAATTATTTGAAGCCAAAACAATTTTGCCCTGTGGCGCTTCAGGTTAACTGTCACCCCCATGTTTTTTGTCAACTGAACTTCTTCCGGTTAATTTTGGGGGGCACATCATAAATTATTTTTGCACTGTTTGTCCGGATTTGATATACTCTCGTTATGAGCCTAGATCCCTTAATCAGTAGTTAGTGAATGCATGCATAAGTTCTACTGATTTGAGATAGCTCATTTATAACGCAATCAAGTGCTTGGTAGTTTACCTTTACTCCAAGAGTATATTGGTGAGACTACGTTCTATCTAGTGCCATAAACGCTCTTATCGTACAAGCTCAAACCGTGTTTAGGTTTCCGTGGATTGGCAGTCATTTCCGGATTTGCCCAAAGTCCAGGGAGAAATCTCCCGGTGGATGAACCGAATCTGTCTTCTATCAGGCCCCCCCCCCAAATATAGTGTTGTCCTTTTTACTTTCGACTGCCAATTGGAATGCTGTAGGTTTGGTATTTTCATCATGCAGCGTGGTGCCGATTCAAATAATCTCAGTATTGAGTGCAATGGATTACAATGTGAAACTGTCTCAGGCAGTGTTCGGGAACTATTTACAGTGCCGTGGATGTTGAGTGCGTGATAGATTATATTGCTCGTAGTGGTTCCTTTAAAGTGACGGTTCATTAGAACGCAAAAAGCTCAGAGATCACTAGAGAAGTAAAGCCGCAACAAACAAACAAGGCTTCAGTGGTCCTCACTTGTCACCACAAATTGTGTGACCATTAGATCTTCCTGATGAGAATTCTGCTAGTAATACTTGGAGCACTTGTCTAGGACAATGGGAGGAAAGAAACGCTGGACTGAATTCTCTCCTGAAGTTACGGAGCTCCTGGCTTTGAACTTTTGTTCTCTGTCCCCCACAATCTATAAATTGGTCGAAAGAGTCCACCACTAGGTTCTAGCTGACGCGCCACAATGACGCTCTTTATGAACTTCGCGGTGCCAGAAGTAATCCAAAATGGATAATGTACATTCACGAGATCGGACAAATATCTGGTCATTTAGCCTGGTTGACTTCTTTTAGAGGGCGAAAAAACAGTGGACAGAAGAGGGAGCCTTGATTATTTTGTCTTTGTATACTAGTGTAGAAGTGGAGCACAGACCGAGACTGAAAGCCTAATAAGTTCGAGTGAAGGCGACTAGAAACTTTTGCTTAAGAACGTGAGTTAGTATCATCTGAATACTCACCGTTATGACTGCATCGTACTGGTTAATTTGGAACACGAACACAAGTATACATAATCCTAGTGAAAGGACGGAGTATCTGGACGGGGATCGAACCTTCGAGAGGACGGTGCCCCTCCCCACGCATGAGTGCCCGAACTCCACATGAGTTCACCATATCCTAATGGATCAGCCCCAAAAAGCAGATACTGATGTCTCCAGGATACCCAAAGGGCAATGGTTCCGTCTTGATTCAGAATAAAAGAAAATTTGGGAATCTTGAGTCCCAGTGCAGACTAAAAGATGGAGTTCTTGGATGGGTGAGACTCTGTCTTTTCGTCAATTGCAATGCGCATTTAGGCGCATATGGAAGATCATACAAAATACGCTTTTTTATATCATAGCCCGTTAAGTTATTGTCTACATTTTGCTCCGAAAATTTCAAGCATTTTGCCTTTTCAGATACGATGGATATCTACAAACTGACAAATTCATTCAGTTATTTGGATCTTCAGAACTCCTGTAGATTTTAAGATAAAAACCTACATGTCAATCATAGGCTACTCATCATGAATCAGTCTTTACGTGGTCTTTGTTTTGGATCAGTGCTACACAGAATTGGGTCGAGGGTCGAATAACTAGGAATACCAATTTACGGAAGCCAAATTTGTCCTCTGGGGTGAAACGAAAAGAAGAAATTGAGGCAAGCAGGGCGACAGTTTGCTTCTCTGGTCAGAATAAACGCAAGATAGCAAAAGTTAGGACGTTTTAAAAGTCACTAAATTCCTGCGCATTTTCAAGCTGGAACGCTTGAGGGAAAATTCTTGGGTGTTGGACAAAAACGACATTAAATGTGTCTAACGGGCTTAGTCTACTGATTTAGGTAGTTAGCTTGATTATTTTCAGAAGCGAGAGAATCGAGAACCCACACTCTCATATAGGGTACACACTCCATCTACAAATTGCCTTTCGACAGCTTTTTTGCTCGCTATCGATGGACTGTTGCGAATATTCACGCATCTGCGGGAACAGTAGGAGAAAACAATTGCTGGGCGTAGAGCCGTAAATTCTTTTGATAATTCCTGGCTAATGAGAAAGTTTTCATTCCTACTGTTAGTTGGCAATTTTGTATTAGGATGTCTTTTTGTAAACTTCATTCAGCTGTGTTGGTGCAAAAGTTGTCCAAACTCTTCATCCGTACATTGTAAGACACCACGAAGTAAACCTAACAACCCGTGTTTAAACAACAGTCAGTAATAGTATGTTGTCACCGGATTATGCTTGTTAGCTTAGTCTATGGCAAACGAAATAAAAATAGCTGGGCGCTAAGCGAAGCCACTACTGGTCATGTTTGCGTGACTTGGTGATATTCCCATATTCGTCAACAAAGGTTACTCTGGAGAAAAGGAACTATGTGAGAGATCGTGAGGCAGTTCAATTATGAGAGCAAGCAAGAAGAATTCTGTTGGCTTTTCCGTGATATTGGGAAAGAATCGGGGGCTAGCTTTTGTTTATAAAGTACATTGGTTTACTCAGGATATAAGCAAAAGTTTTGTATGTGAATAAGTAAGCATGACTGTCGGTAAACAAATCATGGGAAGATAGGTGAAATTTCTGGTAGTTAGATGCGAGGTCAGTGTGAGAAATGTGATGTAACGTAGATTCAAATGTTTGAGCATAAGTCGAGGACGTTTTTGTCTTCCACCGTGTCTTGATGAACGATAACTTAGACCAGCTGGCTATCACTGTAAAAGGAGGTTATTAGGTAGACGGCTTCCGTCCCACAACATATTTCCGAAAAATTTGAACATTTTTTTTCCGTGGAACATAGTTTGAAAATGGTCACGAACGATGGCAGTAAGCACAGTGAGAATACCATAGCTATTACCACGACGAGATGAACACTTTTCAGCATAATGCTTAAATGCGCTTAGCTTGGAGATTCTAAAATATCTGTGCAACCTGTGTTTTATTTATTATTTGGACTGCACTTCGCGATTTTTCCGCATGACATTTTCTTTTTGGATAGATATTATTCAGTGCCGCTATTAGAATATGACCTTCCTGAGCCCTTTTCCTATAACCGATTCATGACTGCAACTAAACAGTTCAAATATTAATACTTTTGGCAACTGTTGTTGATTTAGCCATTGTCGTTAACTGTTGCCGGGTTCACTGTTGCTGCAGTATAGCTTCGCTTAAAGAATTTGGAAAATATTGTAGAGGCCAAAAAACAAGGAACGTAACAAAAGTATGGCAGATACTGAACCTCTAAGTCTTCACCGGGGCGCTGAATGAATGTTTGTGTAGACGGTGATTACGAACAACCCTGGATTCATTTCAGTTACAAAAGCCACAAACAGACCGGTCTAGACAGTCTAACAATTGAGCTCGAGAAAAATTTGGATGCCGTGGTAACGGTTGTATTTTGCGATGCATAGTAATTTTCGGAAAGACGATGATGTGGATGATGAGGTGGATGTTCGCTCTAGGAGGGCGGGCATTAAACTAGAATTTTGTTTGTACAGGTGCTGCTTCACTTAAAAAAATCTTAGTCAACATACTGATGATCCGGAACATCAGCGTTTATAAGTTGGTTTTCACAATACGTAAAGAAATACTGCAGAACCCTTCATTCCTTTCTTCACGTTTTCGGATGTATCATCCAAGTAGCCTTGAATGACTCCCACTTGGAGTAGAAAACGGGCAGAAAAAGATGTAATTTATGGGAATTCCACGCAATGAATTTGCCGTGGAAATTGACTCGCAGCAATCATGTGGATGGTCTTAATGTTCCACGATGTTCGTGACTAGTGACACACATAGGTCTCAAAGTAGTCGTTTACACAATTTTTGGGTAACGAAGTGTACACACTGCACAGGAATTAGAAGAAAGTTATTGGTCATTCAGGGAGTGGTCGGATGGAAATCTAAATAATATGACCGTATTTTTCACAGTATAAACTATGGTTCTGCAAGTCGCAATATTCCCCGTAGAAAACAAAGATGTGGTTTACACAATGTATGCCACTTCTTTCGGAGTTAAGAATTTGGACACGTCCCCGTCTTCTTTTGTCTAAACTTGGTTAGCATCAACGAAAGTAGAAAAAATTACCACTAGGATTCCGTAATGTTTGCAGCGCAGTTAAGCTGGAAGGACTGATGGCAAATACTATTCGTTTATGTGCCACTGCCTTATGACAAACATGAATCTGATTTGATGTGCGTAGTACGCGCACAGATCTCATGAATACTCAAGAAACAAGATCGAGAAAACAGCACTAGTTGAGCTTTATCGGTACATCACACTGTTCGATTAGTCTGGGACATATATTATAATATTCCAATAAGATAACCAGTGAAATTGATGCCCATGATTTGCAGGGAAATGATATCTAGTCTCCTAGACTGAATGTAGAGAGTATTTCGTAATTTCAACCAAAATTCACCAATAAAGTTCTGTTCGATTAGCCTAAAAGAAGACTACTTGTCTAATAGACAAGAATCATGTCTTATAATATGCATTTTTTATATTTATCTGTCTCTATGTGTTTTAAATGTGCTATATATAATAATATGTCATATATATGTATGCTATGTATTTCCTCGGCTTACTATACTATTGTACGAAGTTTTCACATCCCAATTTTCCGATTTATCAGTGCAGTTTCTTACTGCACAAGTTCAACATGTCCACCATCTTTCAGATTCAGACTAATGTTAGCAGGCTGATTAGTCGCAACCATTGGTTCTTCCTATGATAAGGCAAAAGTCTATTTATTCCACATAATGATTTTAACTTGCATTCGTGCCATTCTCAGCCGCATTAACTTCAGAGTAAGGGACTGTGTGATCGGAGAGACAGTGTTTTACCCACATCACAACATGTTTGAAGCAATGGGTCGTGTGAGGGCACACCATGAACAAGAAGTGGTTGTTTGTAGATGATTCAACATTTGCCAAGTAAAACACTCGATACTAAATTACAACAAGTTTGAAACCAGTTTGGAGCAGCGTGAGATGTCCCAGGTCAGTTTGTGTTGCTTGAAGTGCATCAAATCTGAAACACTATCAAAAATGATCCTAGCACACAAAATTCACTGAATGCGGGGAACTAACGTTTAAGCCGACCGTCGTGAAAAAGATCTTTTCTTGGCTGTACTTTCAGTTTGCTGAAAAAACAATTATTCTGCTACCTAACTTTATCATTTTATTTTTCCGTTACTGGTCGATTGTTTGGAGGCCGTACCGTTCTGTTGGAATGTCTGAAAATGTGGCATATCACCAGAATAAATGCGCGGATAGGACAAAAAAGTATTCTAACATTTTTTGAAGAGAATTTGATTTTATCACAGCCCACTGAAGGTTATTTTCTGGCTGAAAACAAGGCTTCTTATGCCAGAACGCCACGTTGGTTTCTGATTTTGAGTCTTTGGAAGTTGATTCAGATGCCGTTTCCTGTTTGCGGATGACCCATTGTAAATGCCTCTGATCATGGCAATAGTCATACTACAGAATTTTTAAATGTCGTAGGTGTCGTGCGATGATTCGATCTTGAGTCTCTGGGTGCATGCTCCGCATATGTCATAAACCAAGCTTGTCAAGCACAGCATAGATCCGACTAGACCACTTTTTGACTTGCTCACTGAGTCGATACGCCTCTAATTAAAGGGTAGTAAGGCTAAAAGAAATGTACTTGGGTTCTCGCAGATGGCTTCTTTGGGACTTTTCCTGACCGTTGACGAAAGCGGTTTTGAGTACCCACACTCGGGTTCACTGTATCACAGAGTCATTTGCATATCACTTCATTGAAATATAATCAAACCAAGCATCTGTGATCAAAAATATCTAAACTGCGCTAATCATAGGCTAGCAAGGATCAAATCTTGCATCCTCATAGAAGAACAGGCGAATAGTCTTTTGGTATGTATGATCCTTCGTTGTAAATCCGATTTGAGACTGTCTCCATATTGCTTCCAAAAGAGATTCCTGCATGGTCACAACAGAGGCCAACTTATCCGAAAGCCTGACCGTTGGAAAGCCTAACTTGACAAAGGAGGATATTTTCGGTCAACACTTTTGTTCCTAACGTGGGCCTAGAAACTGGGCTTGCGCATGAAAAGAAAGGTTTGGGTTCTCAATTTTGAGTTCTAACACAGTTGTGAAGGCAGTCTGATCGATGAGATTCATTGATTGTCTGCTGTTGTAACCGGCGCTGTGCCCAGCTGGTTTGTCAGCATGCTCAAAGCCAGCTTTTTAGTTTCTGAACCCACTTGGACTTTAGTTCACTAGGACCTGATGCATTGTTCATGCTGCGATGAAATTGATCCGTTCTCGTGCGAATTCTGAGGACACGTTGTCACGGAGGGCTACGAGCCGTGATCTGAACATAGAATGACCTTATATGTTGACCAGTTTGAACCTAACCCGCCATCGTTATTTCCTATAGAAGTTTTCGTTTTGCGATATCAAAGCAGCACGGAAGTTGGTGGAACAAGTAATTACGCACTGTGGTAATCTGTGACTGCTTGACACTTCACAGTGAGGTGAACTATTGACTGTTGCTGTTTATCAGCCTCTCTCCCGAAAATTGCTCATGCAGACAAATAGCGCCTAGTTAAAAGTGCAGCGACTAAGTTTCTAAGATGTCGAAAATAATACCACAGTAACCCTCAGACTTAATCTCCTCACTCATCCTTGAGGAAAACGTCAGATCTGAGAGATGCTAGTCGTTCGGTCTATTCGTTTTCATCCATGGTCCACAGAATGGCTTGTTATGCACGCAGGAATCTATGTTGCACAAGTTTTATTAATGTCAGAAAAGGCCCTGCTGAAACTTCTTGTTAATTCCAGTTTGAAGATAATCACTACTACCTCTCTCCATTTACGTGCCTCAAAGGCAGTCAATATGGAAATGTGTGTGTGATTTCCTATTTTAACACTTAGTGGATGAAGAATATAGTGAAGTATTTTACCTATTTGGAATTCGTGACAGAAATCAGTTCACTCCAGTTGTTACGTGTTGCGGTTGTCAGGGCCTAGATTGGTCCTGGAGAAGGGATGAGAGTTCTCCAGCCATTCATAAAAGCAGATTTATTGCGACAGGAAATGATGCCTCTCTTCTTAGGCATTGGCTCGGTGCGCCGTCTTGACCAGCATCCCCAACGTTTATGTGGGGATCGATTTCTTCAGTTATCATGATATGGTATTGAAATAAATCACTGTGGCCTTTCAGACAGCAGTTCTAAACTTCTTCGACTGACGACGGCTGGGACATCCACCGATTGATCATTGTTCGTGGGTAATGTCAAGTGGGAAGTTAAAGAATTTGAGGTAGTCTGTTGTGTTTTCGCTTGTTCAAGGAGAGCCACATCAGGTCGCCCTGACAAGAGTAGTTCGTGATTAGAAGTAAGGCGCGACCACTAGCAAGTTTATAATAGCAACCACCAAGACTACCTGCACCTGCTCCTCCTTGAAACATAAAGTCTTACGCAGATACTGTCTATCCCAATAGGATTAGTATATGGTCATAGTGGTGCGTTGTATCCTCGTGAATGCCGGCAATGGTTCTAAGCTACAGGTAGTCTGCTTAAGTCCACGCAACTAACGAAGCGATAATCATCACTACCCTCAGGAAAACGTTTTCAAGGATGTGGCAGCTGGATTATTCGAAAAGATAAATGTCTATGTCCCAGTCGTCCGTATCAGTGTGGATTTCCCTCAGTGGTCTTGGTTGACAACATGGAGATAACCTGTAGAAGCTACTTCAAGACCCGGGGTCTGTGAAACGCTAGACTGAAATCACTGTCAGGCCTAATAAATGACCACTGAAGCCAGCTGCCGCCATTCTGCATGATTTGTCCGTCGGCTCGAGGCAGACACAAAATCACGGACGTTTGCTTTGTCATGACGCCCAAAATGGTGCAGCTAGTACGCATCATCTGTGCTGCCTCGAACCAGGGCCTGGTAGTCATGCTTTGGGAGGACAGTCTGTGTTGAATCGGTAGTCTCGTAGGGTGTTGATGGTGAAGTGATGGTTCGCAATTTTCTGCACGTCCAAAAGAAAAATTAGGGCTTTTTTTGCATTGTAATTAGACAGGTCAGTCTTTTTGGCTGCTAACTGAATGGGCAGAAAAAAATTCTGGCACAACGGGAAGCTGTGAAATTTGAAGTACCGTGACCTTAGTGTATTGAAGGCATTACGTAGAGTGACGATGTAATTTTGAACACATGATGTCCACAGCATCACCTTAGCTCCTTTTCGAGGGTGCGACCTTATTTCACGCACAACGCAGTGCAATTTGCAAGGTGTCAGGGAGTTGGCGGAAAACTGGGGAGTGACAGTGTCAGTTTGACTGTTGCATTTCGAAGACAGTCTCGTTCGCTCAGTTTAGCCGCGACAACCTGCTCTGACATCGTTGTTGATTTTGCATCAGGAGGAGGATAGCCAGGTGCCGACTGTGTTGCCCGGAGTCAGATTCCGTCCTTTTGTTCTAGTGGAAACATTGCTACAGATAGGCAATGCATTGACCTAAAACACGGGTCATATGGTAGCAGAATACTTTGAAAAATTCCAGTATGGTACAAAGGAGGACGTTACTCGTTTCCAAAGTCACTCACTCACAAACATACTTAGGTGTTCGGGAGAATGCCACAGCTTGTAAGGTCAAGAATTCTACAGAACTTTATTGTTCAAATATTTCAAGGTCTCTTTTATAGATGTACTGAGTGACCTAGATGCAACCACAGGTCGGGATTGCGAATTCTAGTCAGAATAGATGCCAATCCGCAGTACAATAAGCCGATTCCTGTACATGATCAAGTAAACTGGACAATCGAAGAGAACATTAATTTGAGCAAACATTAGTACACTAAGCCAT
>SJOL01006875.1:167733-205834 GCA_004794785.1 Opisthorchis felineus | reverse complement strand
AATGCAGCAGAACGTGATGCTTAGCTTGACATCCATCTACCCCACATCGATAATGTGATCGGCAATCCTTTGCTTTGTGTCAAAAAGCAAAGGACTAGGTCCCTTGCATCGACGAGTTTGCTAGGACTACTCATTGAAAGATAAACTAAAAGCGGGAGGTAGCACCACGAAACAGTGGGCTGCTACACCAACGGATACATCTCTCAGTGACAAAAGATCCATGAGTTCGCTTATAACCAGTATGATTTCATCGAACATAGAAATAGAAATATACACGTTTGACAAAACTCCGCGGAAGTTTTCAGAGTTTATGAAAATCCACCAAACCGCACACTGGCGGTGCCCCAGTGTGGTGATGAAACGTTTGCAAGCAAATTACCAAGCTGGGTGAACATAGCGGCAGCCACCCGATCTACAATCAATTAGCGGACCCCAGCTACCAGCATATCGACGTATTGCCAAAAGTATTTCATGGTAACCTTTTGGACGCCTGGTGGCTAATGTAATGTAACAATAAGACCAGGACAGGTGTAAAAGACTGCACGCTACTACCATGGGACGATGGCTTCCCACAGACCGTATATATTCACCATAAAGGATTCAGATGACTCTATGACACAGCTAAAAGTTTCATTAACAGTATATTCAACTGAGGCAACATAGGTGCTGGGGGCGCTGATGCTGTACGGAAGCCTGTGCGGAGAATGAATAGCGGTGAGATTTCTCACGCAGATGTGCTTCATTGCTGACCCGAATTGTTCAACGGATCCGAAACCAATCGTTATGCGGCTGTCTAGGTAAGACAGAAGATAGCTGATAATATCATACAGAAAATGAAATAACCATCCTTATTCCAAATGATTCACTTTCTTGAAAGAAGCCTACCGGTAGTCACAAAAGCTTACGGGCAGGTAGCCAGTAGCATTGTCCGTTCAAGAAATGCAGGACAGATCAGTAAATGCACCAGTTTTCTTCGTTCACACGTTAACCGTGTTGCATATAGGGCATTAAATGTCCCAGGATGTATGACTGGATACTCCAAACCGCTTTGGTCGCATTCCAACTCAAGTCTTAGGAATAAGTGCTCCATGGGCTGAGGGAACGTAAGTTGTGCTGTAACAACTTAAAGCGAACCAGGATGTGAAAATTGACGCTATTATTTACTGTACATTGACACTCATGCGAAGCCATTTTCTACGTGGACTTCTAATGTGAACTCGAATTCCGTGGAAATTCCATAGGCCTTCTTAGGGCTCGTCTTTTTGGTACTACTAACACTGCACTGTAATACGCTCTTCCTGATAGTGAATTGGACTCGAATTCAGTGTCACTTAAAAATGCTAATCTATCTGACTTGAAGGGTATACCAACGGAAATGAAATTCAACTCAATTAACGGCGCATCAAATTGAAATACAACTTCCGGTTCGGCAGTCGACTCCCTCAACTTAAAAACGGTATGTGTTATTGATCACTTACCCTCAATAAAGGCGGTCATCATCTCAAGGGTTGGTCTCATCTTCGATACATCATGCTTTCCCAAATCGTACTTAAAAATACGGCGGGTACACTTTAAATGATCAAACAGTGCATCTGAACGGCAAGAATCGTTGACAGAATTTAACTGGGTCGCTTTCAGTAGGGTTAAATCGACCTCAATCAATTGCACAAACGCATAGAATACGATAGAAGGGGATGTACCAGAGTGTAACAATGAAAGAGTAAAAGAGCGGCACCTATGTCGATTGAGAACAGACGAGTGCTAAATCAAACAAAGCAATCTTCAGACCTTTTGCGTGGTTAGTACCAAGTTCTACTCTCATGGATAACATACATGCAGCCGAAACCCAACTAAAATGTCTTCGGCTCTGCATGTTAAGAAACTCAAACCTCTTGCGGTCATATATAGACATCATATCGGAACAAGAATGGGGAATGGCAACTAAATAAATTGAGGGCGGCCGATTCATCTGGTATCATTCTCTATTTAATCCATACAAAACATGGGAGGTGAGAGTGCTATCTGTCTGTGTGGTGAAATATGGGAAACTGTCGCTGGACGACTGCTTGTATTCGCAGTAAGATTTTACAAACGATATCAGCGGACTCTTTATAACGTTTCCTCTTGACGATGTTGCGTTGTCCGCAGGCACCTAAGAGCAGTTTTTGCATTTTTGAGGATAAGATTCCGTGGTACGTTAACGGTAACCTAGAGCAAATGAACACTAATTTAGAGCTATCCACGCCATACTGTACTTTGAAATAAACAGTTTATGACAAATGCAATTCGCTAGAGTCGTGGGAAAGAATTTTTACGTTAGTGATTGCTTGGTTTAGGTCGATTCTGTTCAACAGCATTCTAGGGGAGGTAGCTTTCATTTACACAAAGGGATAGTCAATGGCACCAAAGGTTCCTCCAAGATACCCTTACTCGATCAAGCAACCATTTACGTGTCTTTAGATGCATCACATCGCATGCGTAATAAATTAGGACTCTAGTGGGATGCCAAGACTGAAATTACCATGTTTAAACCAACCGCACCGAAACGCCCGGTGGTCAAGTGAGTTATTCTAAATTATGCAGTTTCCTAATACGATTCTTTGGGGGTAATTCGGACCAACTTTACCCATCGAAATGTCGTTCGAATGGTACAGTTAATAAAGACATTCAAGAAAATGGGAGAGATTGGAGAAATAACGTATTGGGGCGCATTGGGGCTCTGTACTGAAAAAATCAAGATCACTTCCTCCAAAACCAGTTGCTGTCCAGCGTCTCAAATTTGAGACTGCTGTACTGGCGGTTTGACTAATGTCACCATATGAAGTGACTATAAACCAGGTTTAACAACGTACACTTGTAAACGGATTCTTTGACTGCGATTCATTATATTTTTAAGGCGAATTCGGAGTCTGACACTTGTGGTCAACAGAATATGCTTCCTTCACGTCGGCCTAAGTGATTCAAAAGTCGTCAACTTTTCTTCAGTCCCGGGATTCAGGTACATATTAGGAAGGATCACGTGATTTATCCTCCCACATGAACCTGATAAGTTTCAATGAGGATAAAAGTCTCTGAGTGAATAAGTTTCCGGAAGTCGGTCACTTCTTCGCTCTGATTGACTAGACGATGAAGACGGGTTTTGCACTTGTTCTCCCATCGCTACATTACTCGAGTAAAGCTTTGTGAACGCGACAAGGCATTCAAACATTGGTAAATTCTGCCTCTAAGGAATTAAAACCTATGATCGAAAAGCCACTTCGTGGGGGCACACCTCTCTAACGGCTTGTCACAATAACCTTGTCCTGCACTATAAAACTGGATTCTGTCGTCCTTGTCTCAGACTGCAATGCACAATCCCTCTCTTGGTGTCAGACTCTCCATTTTAACAGGTTAAAGCAAAGGCCAGAAGTTATCTTGTTGCGTGGATTTTACGGTTTGAGAGCTGAGGCACCTGAACAGAGACAAAAGCTCGAATGCAATTTACCTTTGCACCATACCTTTGCTGCAAGAGTTCAAAGCAATTCCAAGACTACATATTGACGTTTATGAACTACTCCGCAAAGAGTGAAGACTTCTCATATGAAACTCTAGGAATACCCACCAGCACTGAGTTACTGGCTGACTAAATCAACAGTCGCTTAGACTAAGAATCACACTTAAGATTATCTTGGCCGGCTAAGCAAACGAATCTACGGACTCACACTCTAGAGAGCAACAACCTGAAATTCATTCGAAGGCTCTCACCATGCCCACCTGACAGTTCCCAAGATAAACAAAAGCCTTGTATTACCCGTTCGACACCTCGCTGTAAACACGTCAATTTTCGTCTGTTGCTCATCCAGCTAGCTCTCCACTGTGGACTTGAGGTCTTGCACTAAAGAGTGATTCACACTGATTCAGCTGTATAAATTACAACCTAATCATTTGGGTAGTCGACACTTTGCCTTCCTCTGATGATACAAAACAGAAATCATTGAGGTCATAATGTTCTAGCAGGCTAAGCATAGTTAAGCACGAAAACCAAATAATCTACACCTCGCAAACCTGAGCATGCGATGTGTCGTTAAAGATTTGGTCGAATGGGCCATCGTCATCAGTGCAGAAACTTGATGCCTATTTCAAACAAAATTGTGGCAAACAAAATTGTGGCAAACAACATTGTTGCTAGCGTGCTATCACATTTAATGTGGGGTTCATACTGCAAGTGAAGTCAGTCCATTCTGAAAAGTCAGGAAGTACTGCACAGCTGTTCCATCCCTAGTTGTTGACTTGTTCATCGAGCTGGGAACCCGATCTGCATACACCTCGCCACTATTCGAGAAGACGTCGTCAGTGCACTCACAAAACGCTTTCAAATCAGTTGCCAGGGTGGGTGACTAAGCAAAAAACTAATAAGTCTACCCATACCACCATCATTCCGCAACACTGTTTCATCCTTCTTAGGAATCATCGGCAGTGGACATCAAACGGTTCGAAGGCAGAACCCTCCGATTAGTTAAAGACCGTACTGTATGGTTCCCATGCGGCTGATCAGCAGTGTAACTAACTTTCGCCTAGACAGAATATAGGACCACTCCTTCTTCATTCAGGCAATTCACATCAATTGGTCACGTGTTGACTGGCTCCTCGGGTGACGACTTGTCAGAGGAAAGGCTGATGCAACTGACGAGGTTTTTTTCCTCAGAATCGATTAGTTATAATTTGGTGATCCTAACAAGGCGGAAACAGCTGCATATTTCTTGGTTATTAAGTTTAGCTTCATTAAGTTAAGTAGGCTGAGGACATCTTACCGGTCAAGTCACGAAATTACTGACCGGAAGTCCCGTGGTTCGAACCAAACTTCGGTAGCTTGAGTGTTCCTGTTTATGCTTGGGCAGTATCTCAGCCCTCGTGCATCCTTCGGGTGCAATGGCAGCTATACACCCAAACAATATTGCAGCTGAAGGATTGTTATCATTATTTACTTTAGTTTAGTTCGCATGACTAAATACCTGCTAAATTTTAGATTCCTATCATATTAGCGTCAAATTTCTTATTTCAATTTATGCAGAAACAATATAGAGCTCTGTTGGATGTCTGGCCCTACGCAAAATAGAATAACTATTTGGTGTGGTGAAAATAATGCAAAATTCTGAATTTTCCTCATTAAGTTTCCATCCCGCAAATTAAAAATCCAATTAAGAATGAAGAAAAAATCTGAAATACTGCCGGTAAATGAGTGGTCTTCTAGGATACTGGTGATCCCGTGTCTTCGATGGTGTCGTACGCCACCCAGAACAGTGTGCTACTGGGTGTATACATTATCTGATGCCTCCGCTGTAAAATTAGATGCAGGAAGGCTACGCAATAAACCTTGGTGACTGAAGCTTAGAGTGGTAAGTTTCATTTTCGCATCAGTAGTAGGGCGGTATTTTCGGCTGATTACCACGAATGCGGAGATGAAGTAAGGTTCATTATCATTCGGTTTCACCTGCAAGCTATGTGCACTGGCTACAGCCCGCAGACAGGCATACTTACAAGAGAGAGGGAACAGACAGTTTGACACAGTTTTCAGGCAACAGTTCCGAACTCTGCCATGTGAACCAAACAGTAATGGGATAAATAAATTCCAGCATATAAGTTGTCGACTGCACCAAAGTTTTGTAATCATGTTGTTAGCCTGGAAATAGAAATGAGGCATAGAAAAACGTCACCTTCGGTATAAATTCTACTAGACTAGTAGCCAATGGTTCATAACAACAGTGTTAACGATGAAGAACTGGCCCATGTATGCGATCACAGTATTAAGAAACGTTGTAATTTGAGATGGCTTTGAACAGAAGTGCGGATCAAATGTTTAGACTTTAGCACAATCCTGCGGTGTACGTTTTAACAAGAGACATATAGTATTCTGACTGTAAAGTTAATCTGGACGTCCACATATATTATGCTGCACCCAAAACCGTGCCTCAAGATCCGAAATAAGAGGATTCTGGAAAATACAGGTGAGCAAAAAAACAGAAATCCCTTTTTTCAGATCAGCCTTATTAAAAACCCTCAAAATGAGAAGGCGAGACCCAAGTACTATAGCGCTTTGAGAATATGGACTCACAATCTGGAGAGTATTGAAAGTTGATTAGGTTGGATATCTGAATTGCTCAATCAAGGGGAAACTTGAAATGCCAGGGAGGCTAACAGGAAAAAATATGAGGCTGATGAAAGTCAAAGATTCACCTAATTGTAGTAACATGCTGAATCCTGAAATTTCAGAACATTATGTAACAGTGGACATTCGTAGTCGAGCCGAATGTACTTCCCAGTTATGTAATTCAAGTTCCCTTTAGTTCACTAGTAAATTACTGTCAGTGAACTTTGCGGCTATCAGCAGCTCTTCACAAGTGAAGCGGTATATTACTGAAAGGAGAGTCTTACTTGAAAGATGAAATTCCGAAATGATTTTGCAAGTTTCGAAAAATGCGCCCCACAGAGCATCGAGGAATGGAAATGCAGTGTAAGAATTATTGAGAGCGTTATCAGTGAAAACAGTGACAGAGAAAGTCCCAGCAATACTAAGCATCTTATTAGGATAAAATACCATGATCACATAATATGAGACCTCTATAAAGCTCAGGCAAACAATTTGGGACGAAAACAATATAATAGATGGTTTGCAATCTTTCACGATCAGTGAAAATCATTAGAATGCATTTTGAGACAAATTGCCTAGAAAAGATTATTGACACATGAAATAACCTGCTACACTTAGGGATGGTATGTTTCAAAGCGAAGTTGTCATAAAAAACTATCTAATGGGAAGTGCCAAATCCGGTACTTTTGACAAACCAATACATTAGAGCGCGACTCCAGCTGTTTTACTCTTCCGCTGGTTGCCCAACTTGCGGTGGGTTGATTGTGAGTTAATTTGACCAGTGTTCAGTGGCGATTAGGATAAGTGTGAAATCGATCGAAGATACGATACTCAGTTACGTACTTAAACCTCGGGAAAAACGTCGATCTTGGATGTTATTTTTGGAAACGAAAATCTACAACTCCCAACTTTTGAACGAATTTCAACATTTGGCATCTTCATCTTGAGATAACTGACAGTGGATCTATTGGAAGATTCATGTTCCACAAATCTATGGGATACATAGGGTGGAAGCCATCTATCTGAAATCGCTGAACTACGGCATCTAACGACCCAGTTTTGGCAACGAATCCTCAGGCAGATTAATTCAATGTTACATTCGCGATCTACATTCATTTACAAGCTAATCTGCTCTTAACAAAAGCCCCAACTGAATATCACCTGAAGATCTTGTTTATGATATTCTCCCATCGTATGTGCTGCACTAAGGTCGTCTCATATTTCACTTGGTACGATGAAGCGACCCAGAAAGAACGGCGAAACCGATCCTGGAGTGTTGATGAGTTTTCAGCAATATTATGAGTAGTGCTTCCTCAAGAAAATATCAGTCTCGTGTTTACGCGACGCCTCATGGTGCAAGGCAGGCTGTAAATTCAACCCAGAGCAAATTTTTTTTCCGGACGCATATAACGCTAGAACTGTTGATATGTTAGCCGATTCTCAGGATTCCAAAGAAAATGAAAGTTGTCGATTAAAAGGTCCGCAAAAAAACAATCCCAATTACACTTCCAACCAATATCACCTATAAATGGTAGAGGAGGATGTCATTTCTGAGCTCGAAAATTTTCACTATTCTGGAAATAGCCTCAACCGTTTACCCGATGACGGTTTCTTTGAACCAAGTCAATAGACATCAGTAATGCAGCAAATAATGCAGAGTCTATTGATTTTCTGTGCCTCATTTATTCAGCGGCAGGACACGTTTGACTGGAAAAATTTTACGCAAAGTATTCATCCAGCTTTGTTCAAATTTTTTGTTTAGACTATTCTGGTGTGCAAACTATTGGCGCTTTTTCGTCTGATGTTCCAACTGGTAGAAAGGCAGCCGATCATTATTGGTTTTCATCAGATTTATGATTGCCTTGTGGATGTAGAACACAATGTGAGTAATTTCCTGGGACAAGGCTGATTAGCTGACTTCGGAGGAATCTCCTTGAGAATAAGTAGCGAGATCAAATTTTTCATGTTATGCGCACTTCTAAACATGTTTGCAAGGTTAGAAAGAAAACAAGGAGCATTTTTTACTTCAAAAACCGTTGTGTTCTTTTTGGTGGACATAATTCTCACTGATGCTACCATATTTCCGTTGCGGTCGTTTACCAACAGTCGTCTGACATTTACAGGGGGGAACCAATTCGAAAAGCATATCATATTGTTGGTGATGTGAGATTTTGGATTTTATTAGGTATTTCGTACTACAAGTGAGCTCGTCACTGCTGAAAAGCGGAGAAACACTTTTCGACTTTTCAGTATAGACTGGTTTCACTAAAAGGACGAAGTCTTTATTTAAAATACATCATTATTTTGCAGATCGTAGGGAAATATTGAGTGACGCTGTGATTGACGTGCAAACTGATAAACCCGAAACGCACGCAACAAAAGATACAGTTTTCGCTGAAATTTCGCGGTTTACAAATTTTTATTACACGTTCAAACCTGTCTATTGAATCAAACTATTTAATAAGCTCGAACAGGACTGTACAGCTGCTTTAGTCATGTTGGGATTCACAACCGCATACGAGTCATTATTGTTGATGGAGATTCGAACCTGAATTATTCCGATATGTGTTTGAACCAAAATACAAACAGTGTTGGTCGTACAATCACATGTAGTGTGGTGCTGATCCCAATCTCTCGTGTTCAAATCAAACCAAGGATTATAGAAAACACGCTAATTTGTCTAAATTGGAGCAAAACGTCAGGTTGTTGTGACAAAATAAGCACATCCCATCATCAGTGAACCACCAATGTTACTCCAATAAGTTCGTTTTTCACAAGTTGCTTACAGCAAGTCGTTAAATCAAAAAACCCTCTTTTTGCTGTTTTAAGTATTTCATATTTAAACACGCTTTGTTCCAGAAGAATGCATAATCACTGAATTGTTCCCTCTCTGTTGTTTGCTTTCAAGTAAGCTGGAATTTCTTCACTTCAATTTTCGTCTGTCTGCCAAATCAGATGTGCTGTAGGCGGACAGTGGGAACTTTTCTTCCACTCATCAATTTCTCCATTAACTGCACGATCGCCTATTTGGTTGCCATAGCGTTAGATATGAAACCAAATTCAGAACATTTGAGTGGGATTTTAGGTAACCGTGTTATACAACTATCTAAAGGTGGTTTTTGTTTCATCAAAGAGATGGCTAACCATCGGGCGCAACTGTTTCGCTTGGGGCTATAATAATTCCCGTTCGTCCACTAAACTCCAAATACTTTTGTCATTCACTTTCTCTTTAGGGCAGATATTTTTGGTCTGTTATCCGCGGAAAATGTCCAGTATCTATGAAAAAACCCACATGTTGCTTTATCAGGGAATAAAAAAGAATACAGACTATATGGATCAATATCCATTTGCTCCGTAAGGCGTAAACTCTCAATAAATTGTGACGTGTTCTTCCACCAATGACCTGTTTTTAAGGCTTGATTGTATGTTTTCCATGTGGGTACCAACACTCCGGATTAGTCGCAGGCTTGCAACACGGTTCCTTCAGCAAAATAATAAAACCCACTGGCTTTTTGATTCATTCCTTAACACATAACAAAGCAGGACTCTCTCTCCCAAATTGGTCTTAGCAATCACACAAATTCGTTGTGCAGCATTAGTCCTCTCAAATTATACTAGTCGGCATAAACTACATCTTCAGAAGTATCTTGTTGTGAGTCTTCAGCTTAGGGTACAGAGGAAGGTTCTGTAAGATTCACTTAAACATCTCAAAGCCAGCCCAGCTCAAAGAAAAAAACAATGACATATCTCAGACAGTAGTTCCTTGGGATCCTGGAAGACGGTTTACAAACCCAATTCTGCCTGAAAAGTTGATGAGCTTGTCACCACAGTTTGTCTGGTAGACAGATCTGTAGATGGTCAAAGGTTAAACAAGAAAATCACAATGACGCCTTCACATATGATCCATTACAACAAATGGAGGAATGATTCATTTCTGAAGATATACTCGAGCTCTTAACATGATTAAAAGTACCCGGCAGCTTTGATTTTGAAAGCACGGTTTGCTCTCGGCCAAACATTACTTATATAATGTTGTCGAAAACTCTCTGACAGCACATCGTCCTTTTTGCCCTTCTCTAAGTTTCCATTAACCTTATTTTATGCCATGAATACGAATTTGCACGTAAGTGGAGCTATGCCATCAGTTGCAACGGAAATTGGTGTGCACGGGAGACTCAGCTGTGTCACAAGAATCTTCCATGGAAAATGTTACGAAAAGACCACCTCACGTCCACTTATTACAACGGAGATCCAGCTGGTATTCATTTGGATCCCCCGTTTTAACCGAATAAAGTTGTATACGGGTGTATGATTTCACATGCTGTTCCCCCGCTTACCAAACGTGAAGACTTTTCGGTTTGATAGTCAAAAGGTGCTTGTGCGCAAAACATTATTCTGAGGGACAACTAGCCACGCCAAACCTTGTAGTTTTCTGTGTGGGCGTGTTTTTCAACCAGAAACACCGTTTGTTATTGCATGGAAACCATAGGTCCAAGGTCGACAAGAGTTCGTGTGATTGAGAATTTGCTTATCTAAAATATTATTCATTTATTTTCCAGAAGTCATACACTGTTGAAATTCACCTAATTTGCTTGCTGAATGCAGGTAAATTACCAAAATTTTGCCATAAATAAGGTACTGCAGAGTCACACAACAGAAGAATGTTCTCCAGTTGCAGCGATATTTATTGAACTACCTCTTTAGTAGCCACCGTTTGCTTCTGAGTTTTGTTGGTGCAATAAGTCTGGTAAAATTTTAGTACTGACAAACGACCACTGTAGGATGACTGCCCACTACTTTACATCTTTCATCAATCTTGACGGGACACCAAAAGTTGTGACGGTGGTAGGTCAGGATTGTGGTAAAAATGGATTATTGAACGCTACGGGAAAAAAATTTACTGACAGTTCCAGCCTATCTTGGATTTTCGTTTGACAATGCTGGTTAATTTAAACCGTGGGCAACTCATTTCGTTATAGCTTGTGGAGAAAAAACTAAGTGGTTTATGCAAATTGGGAAGCAGTGCCTGAATTTTTAGCGTATAATCCAACGCCATTTTTGTACGATGTCAAAAGGGAATGAGGGATCTCCAAAAATTTCAAAGCAAAAGGAAATGTTCAACAACAGGGACTCCTGAAGATGAATGTTGTGCAAGCTGCTTGCGAATTTTTGGCGCGTATATTCGATTTTCTGGCTTCTGAAATGACCCAATCCTGTCTGAGGCACTAGTTCCATCATTCAAGTAATTGTATTCGGATTAAAGTTGTGAGTTGCAAATGTTTCACCCTCTTGGCAACAAAGACAAAACTGAGTTCTGTGGAGCTTCTGCAGAACTTATACATATGTGGTTTTTCGGGGTTCAATTTAAACCGGACAAGGCAATGTAACTTGAAATGCGATGGAAATTTCAGACTCTCAAGACCTTAGTGTCTTGAGTTAAAAAAAATCAATTGGTGACGTTTCAGCAAAGATGAACATAATGCTGCCATCAGGATATCACACAAGTACTGGTGAAAAGACGTCACTTTTCTGGATTGTCTTCCTTCGCACACTATTGTTCTCTAGAATCCTCTGATCAGTCATTCAGTGAAAAAGTCTGTTCTACTACGTGCTTATGTGCTTTCAAGGCTTCTTTAGCGCAGTCGTCCTTTCCTTGCCAACTATTCAAATTATATGGCAGGAGACGTTTGGTGTTTCCAGTTCCTGCTAAATGAGTGGAGAGTAGCCGAATGTTTGGGTTGCCAAATGTCTGGACAGGCCACGCAAGAACCACATTCAATTAAGGGGCTTTATGCTTCACCCTTTTACATGTAGTAATGCAAAACACACAGGTGGGCGCTTAGCTAAGAAGCTATGAGGTCCTAGAACACTAGTATCTTTGCTTATGACAAGTCTGTCCATTTTGTTTCCTGTTCATCTTATCTTCCGCTGGCCACATATTTGCTCTGAATTAAGTTTACGACTTCACAACCCATAACCACCGTGGTTCCATCAATCGTGGAGCATTACTTCGCACTTTGAATCAGCCCTGCATTCCTTGATTTATCATGTTTTTGGATAGCCAACCTGTTGGCTTTTCGCAAATGGTAAGTAACATTCTAACAAAATAGCACAAAAAATCGCACACCTCCTCTGATTTTTTGCCATCGTGTTTGCCGGCGTTGCAATACCACGCTTCTCATAAGCAGGTGCGTTTCGGAAACTGAAACTAAGATTTAAACCCATTTTATGGTCGCCATTATTGAGCAAACTGTACACATTATGAGACTCAGACAATGAATTAATTCCTGGTATAAAAATTATATCATGCGCTTCAAAGAACATCGAGTGGGCCGTTGCAATGCTGCACATTACCGACAGTTTTGCACTATTTTGTCACAGAGGAAAAAAACACGGAAATCTTGCAGGGCATTTTTCACGCTGCAAAACTCCCACTAAAACCACGATAAACCTGATCTAAAGAATCTTCGTAAACAGCGCGGAAACTTGGTTTCGTTACGCAATACATCAGTGAACAAGTGCTAATCACAAATAACGCTCTAATATTTGATGTACTTCCAAAGTTGCATACGGTGTGCACAAAAATTACTTAAGTGTGCACTGACTTTAGTTGGAGCTAGCTGAAAACCTCGAGCGAATCCTGTAAAGACTTCAGAAATTTCTGAATGTCAACATGAAAAACGATGAAGATTACCAGCCTAATACAACCAAACCGTCGTTACTCTGACCACAGCACATCCTGACATTAGAGTAAAGTTATCTCAAAAAGGGTGTCACAATGGTGTCAAGCCCTACAAACCATGCATTAGATAATATTGTGATTGCTAATAATAAAGTATAAAATAACGCTTGCTGATCTCGGATCAATGACAGTCTCGAAAGACGTAAACTAATACCTAGAGATTCACGCAAGTTGTGAAAGTGTATTTATTCACAAATTTGAGACAAAATTATCCGATGTAAAAGATATACACAATTTATCATTACTGAGCTTGTTGTGAGATACTCTTGCCTTTTTGACGAGTTTCTGTATAACCATAAAGCCCTGATTAGTAGAAAACTCGTGATCTTGTCGAAAAAAATTCATGCCTATTGAATGGTGTGGATCTGTCGTGAGGTTGGTTCCATGTTTGCAGTCAAATAACACAGCGGCCCACACTTTTAGGGTGAGAATGTTACAAGCGCTAAATCAGTCAAGTGTTTCGCACAACAACAATGTCAGAATTTACTACCCTAATACCACAGACTGTATCGGTTTCTATAGTAAAACGTCTTTACAACGAACTGAAGATACGATGTAAGGAGTATCAGGGACCATAAGGCATTGGATGGCGGACCAAAGGACACATTCAAGATAATATAACGATTTAAAACTGTCTGACAGTCTATTCTGGAACTATCCTTGATTGGTTTCACTTACGGGACGAAGCCGCAGTTGAAAATTACTAAACCTCCACACATTACCATCAGTCTGTAGGCAGCTCAGAGGAAGAATAATTTATTGGATGAATGAAACTTCCTCCTGCCAAGTCGTTCATCGAGGAGGTTGACCATTTGATGTGGTTTCCGTAGTTGAAGGACGAGTGACGCTATATTCTGTCTAAATGAGAATTAATCACACTGCTGATCAGTCGATCGTGGCTGAACGGTTAAGTGCTTAATCTACTAAAAGGGGAAGTAACGGGTTTGAAGATACTTTGCGTTTCTTTAGGTGTACACGGCTGATAATTACCAAAAAGGATGAAGCAGCTGTACAGTGCTTCTCGGATATTCAGAATAGACTGACTTCACTGACCGGACGAAATTTCAACTGAACATTACCAAATCACTTCACAGTACCACCAACTCTAGGGAGGATGGCTGGAAACACTTGGCTCTGCACAGACTGCTATTCGGGGGTATAAATTTTCTCTAAAAATTTGAAACATTTTCCCCTTGATCCAACTGAGCAGATCCATGACAAGCTGCAATTGACTGAGTGTTGAAATGTTATTCTAATTTTAGCGGTCATCCACGTAAAGCATGTAGCTATACGCCCAAGGGGTGGTGAAAAATGGAAACCCGTGAACACATTCGAAGGGAACGAAGATTTGTCCAAGATTAGCGTCATGGCAGGCAGGTATTTTAAGTAAATGCCTTTTGCTATTATAACCCTGACAGCCTCTGCATAGCCAGCATGACCTCCTTGAACGCCAATATGCGGGGGTGCTCGACTGCGTGACAGAGAACCTGGTGACTTTTTAGGTTCAACGGAATGAACTGTCGTCTTGCAATCCACGACGGAGGGTTCGGGGTAATAGGGTGACAGTTTTTTGGCTGCTGTTTCATTACACGTATAAAGTAAGTTGGTAAAAGTCGAAAAACTGCGACACAGTGGACTGATCCACCAGTGAGTGTTAACGCAAGTTTTGAAAAGAAATAGGTCTTCATGCTGTCACTATTTAAGAAGTACATCATATTAGCAGATATTATATGATAACTATTTGCCGCTATGAATCGCTCTTTTCCGAGCGCAGGAATAAGTAATCCAGTTCATTCTTGCCCTGAAAATTTAAGCCAGTCAACCTCGATGAACCGATTGGTTCACATACAGTTGTATATGAATGAATGAATGAATGAATGAATGAATGAATGAATGAATGCACAATGATAGAACAGACCTCTACCTGTCTTAAAAAGTGGCTGAACACACACCAAGGTACTTGATGCACACGGTGAGACAACAGTCAGTTAGTTGTCAGTTTATGGCATGGAACCCAACACCAGCGAGTGCGAGAAACATACTTACCAGAAAGTCGGTCGCTGCTTTGTTGATGCCGCTCATGCAAACTTGAAACTTCAGCGAAGACAAAGCAGTTGGTAAAAGAGATCAGATCCATAACACAGTGCTAAAATTTACACAAATAGACTACGTCCTGATATATTCCAAACTTTGCACGTATTTTGTACTAGTCTTAGTAGGTTTTTGTCTCATTTTAGCATGTGATTTAATGGTTCTGTATACCAAGTGAAAACTGACCACAAGTTTGTTGGAAGCTGCCCAGATTGACATGTGTTGAAGTTGAATGTTTCAGCTGAGCGGGAGGGGATAAATAACAAACACTTACTTCCATAACATCAGAACAACTGATGTAAACAGAGTAAGGAATGGGAGGGGGTGGCGGAATTTAAACGTGAACAAGAAATAAATATAGAATGATTAGTGCTGAGTACGAAAGTCAAGTTGCTGAAACCGGCTATAATTGGTTAGATTGATCTGCCTCGCCAAATTAAGAGCTATAGGGTGTTGCGGCAGATGCTTGTGAGATATGACCATCAAGAAGAACAATTCTGCCGCGATATTTGAAACAAAGATTTAGGAGCTTTGGTACAAGGATACCTGTCCTGATAGTCAACTCAAACCCATATTTAACGCGGAAAGAAATCTAACCACATAACTTTCCTGTGGCTCAAAACCCAGTGGGTCAAAACTCACCAAGCAAATCTAAATTGGATACCGGGATATCAGCCAGCTGTTCAGGTTATCCCATTGCGTTCTTGTATCACCTTGTTTTGCATCCTGCTAGACGTTGCTATGTAAAGCAGTTTTCCGTGAGCGCACTTAGACTTCTGCTTCTGCTTCCTGGAGAACACCATAGACAAAGAAACTTGGCCATGGGAATGCGTGGCTTGTGTAGTCTGCACACCGAAGCATCCACATTTCGTCAGAGGCTCTGGAACGTACCTGTGCTTCACGAGTCGCGTCACATCAGTAGCTGCATTAAAACAAAGCTCCGCCTCATTACCAATGTAACTGTTCTACACACATAACACTTCGCATGCACTCGCCTAGTACCAAATCGGTTCGTCTTGGAAAAATAAGGCAGTTGCAGGTTGGCCTTTCGTGTTCAGCGTCATGGGTTTCGGCTACAGCTGTGGATGCATCGGTTCCGCTTTGAGTTGAATGCGTTTCTTGTCCAGTTTCGCGGCCAGTACGGTGAGCGAGGTGGCATGGAGTTTTACAAGCTAGCCTCTCTTGCACGCGTCTATCCGGACATCATTTGCCAAGGCTTGCCACGGTGAGTTTGTAACAGATACCCGGCCTGACTAATGCAGTCATATGAATGGAGCCTCAACACTGTTTCATTGCTTGTGTTCGAGGCTTTTGCCACTTCATAGGCCGCATAGCGTAGCGTGGGGTTTGCGCGCACAGATGGCTCCTTGTAAGACAGTGGTCGATAGACACTACTGGAAGATAATATGGTACAAAATGGCTACCGCTTAAAGAAAATTTGATTTATTGGCCAGAACGATAACAGAGTACAATGCAAAAGGAAGACGAACAAAAGGGGTCAAAAGTTTCGTTCCGTTTTGTTTCGTACAGCTTTTCAAAGATTTAGCGCTTGCAAATAAGTGTTCGTTTCAGTTGCCACGGCATCTGCACGGCGAGCCTTAAATAATAAGGCTGCGTTGGATGATATGACATGGCTCAGGAATCAGTACGAGTTTTCTATTTTTTATCAAGTTAGTATATGGTGTTGGGAATCTTAATCAGTTATCCGAGTAGTTATGTTGCTCCCATCAAATTCACAATTACTTTCGAAAGGTCCCGCGACGAAGGCTTAAAGAGCCAAACTAGATGGCACACACTTCCTCTCAGAAGACCACTACGACCTTTCGACAACGCTCAGCCGGAGGCCGAAAATTGAACGACCGATAAACCAGCAATGCAACCAAGATTGTCGGTCCAATCGTGGCGCCCAGATCAAAGCAAATCAGTGTGGTTTTCGTACCAATGGGAATAACTGCCGTTACGCGCACAAATCCAAAAGAAGGTTGCATCGATTTCCCTCTTGTGTAAACTAAGAAATAATTCTCTTTCGAGCTCGACCACCGGTTATGAAATCGGTTGCCTCATTTGTCCTAGTACAGATCGCAGTTTCTACCCTACAGCTACTGTGAACTCTTGGGAGCCGCTGGGATGACGTCGAATAGATGAACTGACATTTGTCAGCCCTGATTAATGTAGGTTATATGTGACATCGTTTTACTTCCGTTTTCCATTGACCGACGATGATGACTGTGGTCTTTGTGGGTCACGCTACCATGACCTGCACGTTTATTGCTAATAGTTTCCTTGATCATCATTACCAGTTTACGTGATGCTGACGGCGAAACATCTGATCGAAAATGACCGTTTCGGCTTGACAACATGAAGGCTCACCCTAGATTACACAACCATTATTTCTTTCTGGTATCTGTCATCATGGTGACAATGATCCACTGAAATATCTTAGTCAATTATAAGTGGTTTTATTAAAAACACGTCTGACAATCACTTTTTGTGTTTGGCTGTCTCGTCTTTTGTCTTGTGACGCATTACGCTACCAGAACGTAAAAAGGTCGCCGACTGTTTCTATGGGCCGCAAAAAACTATTATCATGACGAAGTTAAACACAGCCATGAAGATCAAGAGATGCACAACACTGCGCGGTCCTAACAATTTTCTAGCACTTCTAAGGACGAGAGCTGTCTTGGATCTACGAGAAAGCCTCGAAGAGCAAGTGGTTCAATGCGTGAGATGAAATACGAAATTGGACAAACAACACATAAATCCTTCTTATCAAAAATCCATCTGCGTTGGGTGTTAAAAATGAAAATAGCTCACACCACTAAAAATACGACGCTTGCTAATGGTAAGAACTGGTGAAGCCGAAGTGCTTCTGCGAAGGGAACAGCCTTTGGTGAAGTCTTTGGTGCATTTCCCAAAGAAGCAATAGTGCACTTACATGAAAACCCAAGAGGCATCACTCGATTCAGCCTCATTTCCGAATATTTCTTAGACTGCTACGTCCAAAGTAAGCCAAATTGTTGCTACAGTTAAGTGTTCTTAAAATCTTTTTTATCGCACTAACTCAAATACACGGACAAGATGGGATCCAAATGTCCGGTGCTTTCGCAAGATCTTAAAGGTGGATGACTGGTATTTCCTCATTAATTCATTGTCAAAATAATAACCTACCCTCGTAGTTTCTTGCAAATTAACAGCAAAACCGCAGGGGTTCAGTAAGTTAAATGTTGGAAATGGATCCATCGGTCGTTATTTCTTCAGGTACCACTCACCTTTGCTATCGCAGAATCACTGGTTTCCAGAAAAAAGTTTCCAATAACCAAGGATACCCTCACAACAAATTCGATGCAACAGTAAACCTAGTTCCAATCTCCCAATAGGCGTCCATTACCGGAAACGAGAGACGAATGAAATGTCATAAGAAACATCAATAGATGGGATGCGTATGTACAATCTGTAGGGCCTAAAATACATTTCGGGTGTTTAAAAGAAATGTAAGTTATAAATTCAAGCAAAGATTAGACAAAAGAATGAGGTTTGTATTGGTTCCTGAAATGTATTTCGCACAAGCTATGTAGTTGAACTTAAGTGTGGAAACTTCCCCCAATTGAAGTGAGGGCAGCAAACGCAAGATGATAGTCATAGGTCAGCTTCTAGCTGAAAAGGGAAGAGTCAAGCTAAATCTGAACTAAGTTCGTGTGATTTCGGTTACGACATCAGAGTCATATTTCCTGTCTGAAATGAAGGCGAGTAACCTTTGGAACATACTGTAATTACCTGAAGTTGATAGAAACTGATTTAGATGTAGTAAATGGGCAGAAACTTCAACCTAAAAGTTATTCATGAGGACTCTGACCAAACTGTCACGTATGAGTCCAAAGCCCAGCCGTAGAGTTTTCAGCAACCTTATGACTAGTGTATTACGTCTGTTCAGTGATCTCAGATGTTTTTGAAAAGAAAATATACTTATGTACTTGATCGCTGACGGGACCAGGAAATCAGCGGAATTTCAGAGAAAATCTGAAAGTTACTACTGATGGCGAAGTAAAATTCACTCACTCTGGAGGCTATTTAAAGTTTTTCAAAGATGTTTGGAACAGCAGGATAGAAACTACAGACAATAAGTGTCAAACAAAATTGTCAGATTTCCTGAACAAGAGTGCCCTTAAAATGTAAATTACTAGGGAGTAGATTAGTTAGATTTCCATTTGGGACGATTTTTCATGAAAAAATTTACCCTCATCTTGGGTCTTGGGCACGTGGATCTAATAGACAAGTTAGTGTACAATAAGAAATGATCGGGTCTGCTGGCCGTCCAAGTTTCTAGCCTTGCTGAGACGCCGCAGTGATGAAGGCTTTGGATCACTCGTCTTGTGTGGTTATACAGTGCCACGGCATCGGATCGTCCGAAAGTAAACCTCGGTTTTATGTGAGTGAGATAACTGTGTCGCCATGAGGTACAACAGCTTGAAAACTGTTCCCTAGCTACATATTGCAGTGCGGTCAAAAGCGAAGTGATTCGTTTCCGATTTGGAGCTATATTATATCATTCAACCGTCGTGGCAACCCTAGCCAAGGTACATATGTTGATGCCCAATATTTGGGAAACAAATAAACCAAACTCAAAAGTAAGCTTATGTCTCAAAGGTACTATTTCAGAGTGTGCTTGTGCTCAGCTTCACTTGATTTTCATTTGATTTCAACCAACCACTTCAAACTAATCTCCCATACAAGCAGTCCACAAGAGCCAATTCTTACTCACGCGAGTGCACGCACGCTTGAACTTATCGTTATCTTTCTCAAAGTTCAGCCAAACTTCATTCAAACTCCATTCATCCAAACCATGGTCCAGTTGCAAGCATTAGCGTGGGAAGTATATGGTAAGTTGGGTCAGTACAAAGCGGATATTATGGTTGACTGAACTGGCGACTGACTCTACTCTTCAGCCCTGCGCTACACTGAGTTGTGTATCATTCCCCCTGCTCATGAGCTAACTTTCAATGTAAATCAAGTAAAGTGAATCATTGAATCACGCCTCCTGGATTCCACTGCTTTCGGTTGCGTGTGAGATCAACTTACATTTTTTTGGAAAACCCACACTGCTGAGGCATACAGAGCAACACTACTATGTGAATCAAATATGACGGGAATGCGGAATTATGGTAATCGATCGTTGCTCCCGGTGTCGTGCCAAGATAGAAAAACTTGTTGAGATTATTTGATAACATACGCCGTGTTTAAACCGGATGAAACAATGGTCACGGTATGTAACCTACGTCCTAAGAAGTTACGATGAACTTTTGGCTTGTTTTCTGTTCCAGACGACGTCATAACAGACAAAGATCCTAGCGAGTATGCATGTCGCAATCCTCAGCATCAGCAGATCCTCCATTCACCCGCAGTCGATGAGTCCGCACAGCGTATGGCATAATTCTGCACTATACAATCAATTCATTGTCAATAGTTTGTCCTAAAAGTCGGATCTTGACGATTCCCAACCATTTTTAAAGTTACCCACGAATGATTAAAGTACTTCACGAAAACCTAAGATTTTCAGCGCAAGACCGATATCGAGGTTCATTCAAGTGAGGTTCGGTCATGAAGTTTTGTGTGTAGCTGACCACTACGGTTTCATAGCTATTGGTATTTTCAGCCCTGACCATAGAGGTTGAAAGATATCGGTTGTGTGGACGAAAGTTCTCACAGTCTTTACAGATTGTAAAGACTATACAGGAGGATAAGAAGGCATGCAAAATGCTTGTCTGAAAACATTTTCTTTCCGTGGTGCTGTTGTTCTGCTATTTAAACAAGCGGTTTTTCAATCTAGCTATTACTTCAAATTTGTTGTAATTCGAAAACAATTTTTCTTCCACTTTAGGAAGTGAGATGCCATAAATAGAACGTTTGGTGTCCGTCCTAAAAATATTGACAAACGCGTGGGATTGTGTGTTCTCAGGATAGTTTCAAGTCAGATCATCATGAATAAGATAGGGTTAATTAGATTTAAGAGAACACTGAGGAAAAACTCTACAGAAAACGTCATGTTAGTACTTCTTTATGACAGCTTCATCATCTTTACGGACAACAGAGTGTAAAGTGAATCTGACAAGAAAATGTATTTTTACTACCGGAAACCAGATCTGACCATAAAGTGTGAAATTTAAAAGCCGGCTTTCAACAAGAAAGCTTATTCAATCGGACGGGAGCTTGTGCCCAACTGCTGAGTGCTTAACCCCGCTGAGTTCCGGAATATGAGCAATTTATTTTTGTTGCCATTCGAGTTTTCGAAGAAGAATGTTGCTCTGAATGTTGGCGGTTTACACGCGCCTGTTTTTGGTGACAGTCAGTCCGGCCAAAAGTTCCTCCACCAAGCGATTCATTTCAATAAGATCCTTCCGGGTGACTGGTAAGGTTTGTTCCGTATTAAAGGCTTTTATCGCTTAACCGAACCTCGCAGAGCCAGGGACTTCAAGTGAATACACAACACATCTATATGTGTAACAATACCATTAAGTTCCCTTTTTGTAGTACCTCAGTACCGATGAACCAATGCAATGTACATGCATGTGCAACCTGCTTTCCAGGGATGTTGTTTAAGCAGTAAAAAGATATAAATACTTTTAGGAGGACCAGTGTAATGAATGTCCAAAAACAGATGTTTTCCGTTTATCATTTGCTTTTTTATTAGTGTGCTCTGTGCCCGAAAGAATTTCGGCAATATATCATGAATTTCCGGACAAAATGTATTCCAAAGATAATATAAAAATACATTAACATGGATGCCTTGCCTGTGAGTATGGAAGGTGAATCGCTTGCGGTAGAACCGCGGACAACAGCTCTGATTTCCTACAAACAAATTCGCATGGCTAGAATAGTAGTTAAACAAGGTCAAGTCCAGTAAGAAATGTCATAGATAAGTTAATTTCTGAGTTTTCCCCATGGATTACAGGGCAGTCAATTTAGAAGTGTCGCCTTTTAGTCACTGTAAGTAAGAGTTAGATATGCCTTTTAAAGCTCTGGCCGTATTACGAGATGTCTCTCATTTTTTAACACAACTCTTTGATGATGATGGTCTTTGTTCTCATCTAGTTGTGTTATACCCAAATCCTAAATCTTTTTCAAGGACCATTCACGATCGACCTGAAAATAGCTGACCATGTCCTACTTTGTTGATTAGTTGTCATATAGCAATCACCAATCTCACTGTTTCCTAAAGTTTCGCATGTTGTTTAAAAAATATTTTTACCAACACTTCTTAAATTAAATCCGTCCCCACGCAGAGGATGATTCCTGTGAATGATCCAAGAGTATGGATATTTATGAGCACAATGTGGGGCACCACGCGGATGATGATAACATCAGGTATAAAATAGTTCTAACAAAATCACGCTTGAGTTGTTCAAATATATTGTCCAAGATGATGCAGTGGTTCCAGGATTGTTATGCCCCACAGTGGAATGAATTCTAATTGTAGTCCTCTTGTAGAATCTATCATTTTCAGTGACGTTTATTCAATCATAAGAAACGCACGGATAAACTAACATTTGGTGGAGTTCGTCACTACAATTTCTCGAGTGAATATGTGATTCGTTGTTTAGGAGAAACAATTCATTCATTAGAAATACACTGGGTTCATTGATTTTTAATGTCATGACAAAGGCAGACTCTATTATTCTAGTCAGATCACGCCACTCACAAGGTCACTGCAAAATCTTCGACAGCCTACCAGCAGTTTTATCGATTTTTGTGCCTACCAGGTAGGCACACTTTCCGAGTATCCATCAATCTCATGTTCTGTTTGGACTTAAATTGGACGCGATTTTCAAAATACACTCATTCATACATTTAAGTCTCCGGTCAAAACCAAATCAGTGTGCAGATTAGTGTACTTCGCTGCCTCTCCAGCTATTTGCAACAATTGATAACCCGATTGGTAGCTATCTCACTATCTCTTACTCCGCACTCCAAAATCCCTTATTCCGAACCAGCACGAAATTTGTCTCCATTAGGGGTTCCCCTTAAATTGGACACCCTAGTTGAATTGTATCTTGGTGTTTAGGAAGCGTGTCGGTTAATTTAAATTACGCCCGGTCTCAAGTAATCTCTTCGACATTGGCAAACTTTTCCACGCTCACAACCTAAGTATACGAGTAACTGAGGATCATAATGAGATATTATCTAATACACAATGCATATTATTCAAAACCTCTGCAGCTACAATGTGCATTGTGATACGACACACCCGACTGTCGAAAGAAAAAGTAAATTTGTAGTACTCCTGACGTCTTCGCTGTTCGGCAATACTTTGCAAATATATTTAAGTTGCAAAGTATATGAACAAATAGACGGGGGTGGTTACGTCGACCGAAAAAGCCTTACGTCATTACGCTGGCACAAGTATCACGATCATCGCCATTTGTAACATCGAGCCTTGGTAACTAGCAAGGGCTTCACGTTGTCGCTAAATTGGATAACCGCGGATGAGAAGAGAGGGATATCAAATCAAGTTTGAAAAATAGGTCCTGAAGCTACCACATATAGAGTAGAAACCGAAACTAAAATGCTTTACGGTGTAAGCCGGCTGGTGTATGGATAGAGGCACACCAATAACTGCGGTAAGTTAGAATTGCAAAAAAGCGCATTCAGTTTTCATTGAGATTTTTAAGTGGTCTCCGGTCAGTCTATCAGTTTTGCCTTGTGGTACAATCAGAGCTTGATCGTCGCGCAGTTGTCTTCATTCTGGTTGGAGCTTTGTAAGGAGTAATTTTCTCTATGCAAGAGAGCACGGCCTATTGAGTACAGACTACAACTACAGTGGAGCACGCATAGCAGCTGCACACTTTTACTTACAGTGCGCTTTTTATCAACCCACTCAAAGTAGTTCGTACATGGGAGGGAGATTCACCAAGCTGAAAAAACTTTCGCTGATGAAAACCGTACGATCTAAATGAGCATACAAGGCCATTGAAATATTTAGCTCTATTAAGTGAAGTACACAGTTACTTAGAGCTTTCGGTGCATTTTTTGCCATATTTACCTCAGGCCCAACGACATCCGTGTGTAGTCGAATACGCCGATGACCATTCAACCCAAGGCTGTCCGGGAACTTTTCACTAAATTTACCGCAGGTGCCCCAAGGTAAACCCGCTGTGCATGTTTCACGTCCTTTTTACTAACCGCGTCACAGTAGCAGTAAAATTAATCAGCCATAGGCTCATCATGCGTCATATTTAGGGATCATTGGCGTTTATTTGCTTTTGTTAATTCGCCTGTTTTCAGCTCTGAAGAAGCCACTATGACGAGTGACATCATATCCACACTTTGAACCCCATTCGGGATTTTCTGTGATACCCAGTTGGCCTTTACGCCCATACAGATCAATGTAAGCTCACTGATCAGGTCGATAAAGTATGGCGTGTAGTAGGGACTCTGGCCAAAAACCTCGCTTAGCTGATTCACCTGCCCCCACCTTATAAGCTGTGATGAGATCGAGCACCCTTCACCACATCTATCCGTAAAATATTTATTACTACCAGGAGCTTCATATCTCACACATGTCAACTCATCTAATAATGCTCCACATCTTAGTTAGAAACTTCCAGCCTGGTGTATCATACCGCATGTGGCTAGTCTCGTAAACAAAACAGGTATTTTGCGAAAACTTTCGACGATCTTTTTTGAACTCCTTCCTGGACATTAAGATCAAATCCCGTTAGAAAACTCAAAGCAGTCGGACGTAATCGTGTCCTTAATTGCCTACAGAACGGAGGTTCATTCGGGCTAAGTTGGAACAAACTCCGCGTCAACAAATCTGTTTGATCACATGCTTGGATGGGCATAATAGCATGTCGATTTGCGAGAGACTGTCCGATGGACCACAAAAACCCGGAGTGCAGGGTCACTGCTATGGTAATTCTCGTGAATGTATTGCGTAATATACATTATATATATATACTCAAGTACTCATTTCAGGCACGGGAAACAGATCACATATTCCAAGTAGACGGATTCGGAGTTCGTAACCACTTTGTAGAAGCGGGGCATTTCCGAAACATTCTCTCAATTAACCTTTACAATTTTTAGATCCATTCTTCACAGCTTCTTGTTTGTAAGGGTTTTATCACTGCTTGTATTTGGGATGACGTAACAGAGTATCATCCTCCCTCCAAATATCGGTTGGCAAACCATCCGTGATAAGCTGTACTTCTATGGATTTGGAGCTCCATAACGCGCTTGTCTATCATGTAACTTCCCCAGGAATAAGCGGCAAAGATTCAGCGCACTCCGGTAAAATGGACTGTATTACTGACATGCGGTTCTATAGATTGAAAACTGCATTACTCGCTGATCTTCACATGCTTTACGCAATGTTCAGATGTGCTCAGTTGCATCTGGTCTGCTATGTAAATGGATCTGCAGTGTCTAGGATCGGTCGGCCTTGGCTTGTATGAGGTCGCCGTTTATTTTACTCCGCAGTACTGACTGAGGAGTTGGTGTTGCTGAGTGGCAACCGACGCCCGGATGCACTTTTTCTGCAGAGCCCTGCTGATCAGCTGGAGTGTGGTTATTTCAAATTCATTTTAATCTTACGGGTGTTATCGCCCGCCTGGTAACCCCACACATTAACCACATCGCCAAACGTGGCATCGCAAATAATTAAGAGACCTAATTACTTTGGTACGCCCCACTTATGATGAGCAAGTAGTGAACGAATGTCCAGTTTAAAATAGGACTGCGAACCGACCAGAGAGCAACCATGACAGCATGTAAGTTTCACCAACCGAGTAACTAGGAGCGTCGGTGCACTGTATTTTCACTCTGAATCAGACGGACAGTAGGAGGTAAAAGATGGGCCGATCACTTCCAAACTTGCCTCCCGGTAGCGTGACTTTTATCGTCTATCCGTTTACTTCTGTCTAGTGAAAAACTTCTGGAAAATGCAACCAGTCTAAATATTCGGTCACGAAGATCTGAATGACCTGGCGCTTTCTAATGTAGAATGACACACGCGCATACGCACATTCAAGGAGTTACCTGCCGAAACTTAGCTAGATTTTTCAACCTATAATTACCCGTTTGTGTTGTGCTCTGGGAAATATCAATCACTCTGACAGTGAACCGGGGCCACAAGGACTGTCGACACAAATGTCAGGTTATTTGTATCCCACATAGGTCAGGTGATGGCATTTATTGGGGGTGTTTTTATGTTCAGTCAAGTTAGTTCGGCTACTTTCAGAGCCACATTCGGCTCTCCGTGAACTTTTACAAAATTCTCTACCCAGCACTTGACTCTGCATGTGAAGGCGAGAGAACTAACCGAGTGCAGTCAGACGCATTCTATCATACATTTGATATTTTTTGTCCGACCGTCGCACACCGGCAAAAACGCGCACCTCAAACTTAGCGCGCCCCTAATCCAAGCCGTTAGCACAGTTTTCAGGTAAACCAATCCGCACACTGTGTTTTACCGCAGTCTGGTACACGAACGCGCCTGCGTCTGGAGCAGCATCGGTGCATGGAGAGCCATCAATTCTGCTATCTCCCTGGGTTTTGTGTGTGTGAATCGAAAGTTCAATAACCCGTGAGTAGGATCAGAAATTAGAGTATGCATCTCCGAAAAAGTGCTCCGAACATCCTCAATGCTTCTTAATCCCCTTTAGAGCGAACACTTTTGGTACTTTTTGCCAAGTGACTTCCATCGTTCCAACCGATACAATGAGCAGTGTCGTACGCAATCACGAACAAAAATAATTCAGGTTGGACGGCTAATTCATTGCAAGTATTTAGTCTTTGATGACTAGGCCGTGTTTCCTGAACGGAAGCTGCTCATCGCAGCAAAGAGCAGGTTCCACATCTCATCGATGAGGTGATGCATCATTCAATCTTTTAACGTATCGCAGTCATTGGCTATCCTCCATCCACAAACTTTGTGGAGCTTCTCGAATATCGTACCAACTAAAACATGAGGCGGCCTGGTACAGCACATTCAGTTGCCTGGAAACATCACAAATGAGAGATTCAGCCGGGTTCCAGGTGAGTCTCTCGCAAAACCAAAAATTTGTTTGCAAATGAGTGTATTTCGCTAACTTTGTGGAGCTTCGTTTTTGCTTATAGTTCTTATAGCCTCATTCAGGAGTTTGTCTCCCTTCCCTAGTGTTTTCTTTCCATTTACCCATAGCTGTCTAGTTTAAACACGTCACAGTCCTGATGCACACCTGGATGCCTCAACACAAATAGTGGTGATGTTAATAACAATAGAGTTGATAATGATGATGGTGATGATAGTTATGATGATGAAGTTGATGAAGGATATGGGAGGATGAATAGAAGAGATGGGAGTTGGAGTGCTGGATAGCCCGACAAAATATATCACAAAGGGAACGTCCTTATAAGTCATCCGACAGCCGGTACGATTAGGGTCAAATGGGACCTACCAATTCGTAAATACTACAGTTTTACGTTCTGCTCACCTTGGAAGTTTAGTAGAGCAACATCCTGACCGCTGTAACTACCTAGCGTCCTGTCACAAAGTGGGTGATCTGCATTATGTGTTAGAAAGTCTTTCAGTACCATGCTTGGTCTTTGCCCTTGAAGCTGATCTTAATGGCGAATTTTGTCGTATGAGTGCTAATTGGGAACAAAATTGAGTTCAACTCAACGTGAGCGATCTCAAGGAATATGGCAGGTAAAGAAAAGTTAATGGAATTACCTAAAACGTGTTCAAGGGGGACCGACCCTAAGCTGAATTCTATTGTGGTGTTTCGGGTCATGCGATTTGGAGTGCAGTTTCTGTAATGGCGACCAGTCAAACTGGCAACCCTAAATAACATGCGTGTATCTTTTGTAGCTCTATTTTCCGCCTAAAGTAGTGCTGAAAACAACGGATGTACACAAACGCACCAAATGATCCAGTGATGGCATGCCCAAATGAAGATTCCACACGATAAGTGGTTGAAGAAAAAATCTAGAGACATACATAGAAACGAGTTATCTCCCTGTCAAGAAGTGTATCAATAAAAAGCCTAGTAATTATCTGTAGACAGCACATGCATGTGGTTTAGGTGTCATGCCAACAATAATGGTTGCTAATCAAAACTGCCAATAGAAGGAGCTCGAATCGTGTGGTACTGAATAGCACAACGCTCAAACACTTGTCAGAAGTGGGAATTTGAGGATGAAACTTGGTCTGATGGGGGGCATACACAATCCAAAGGACTAAATTCTGGTGTTCAGACTCATTGATGCTAGCAGCATTAACCGTCCATTATTTATCAGCATAAGACTTAGTTTTCTGACAACCATTCATTTCCCACTGCAGTATCCTATTCGGTGAATTTGTTTGAGAACATCAAGCGGAAAACCGGATAATCCTACTGAAAGTTGATATTAATTTGTAATAATAATATGTATAGAGAGTTTGGGTTCTTTGGAAGATTCCCCGGGGATATCTTAAACTTGAATAAGAATACGAGAAAAAATTCCTCAGGAAGACCAATAAAATGACTGCGTTTAAAAAGTCCCTTAAATTCCCAAGGATGTCTTCAATATATGATTCTGCAATCCTCGCCTAATTAATGTTTTCTGATCCTAAAACGGATATCTATCAGAATATATTCAGTCTTCTAACACAGTCGTTGAATGCACTACCGCGACCTTGCAAACTAATGCCAATAAGGTATCGAACGAATAAGTCACAGAAACGGGGAGTGTTCTCCAAAAAAATAAATCCCTGGGTCTTTCTCTATTAAGTTCGTTAGTATGGATGGAGGACACGTATTGTGGAATGGTAATCGTTATCTTAACCTCCTCAACCGCGAAGCGTAAAGCAAGGAGGCTATATAGAAAGGACTGGGGAAAGGGTGAAATGGAAGACTGTCACCAGTTAAATGGAGGCATATGACTAAAACCATGGAAGGCAAAAGTTTTGCTTGGAGAACTTCCGTGTACACATGCCTTCTGGTTTGGGGCTCCCGTTACGCAGCGAAATGCTCAGTTATTCGGATGGATTTGGTGACTAGGTCGCGATAAGTTCCTGGTGATTGAAGATGCTGGATAACGATTTACTTAGCAGTCATTTAAAGCCAGCCATATTGTTCACTCAGTGTGTTTATTTGGCTACTCTCTTCGATGGAATCTGCCCCTTCTCTACGACAGAAACGGTACAGTAAGGAGGTAGTAGATAATTTTACTGTAGAACGATCACCTCGGTAGTTTGGACTCGAGGGAGTAACGCAGGTTTCTAGACTCAGAAGCCGCGTGCAAACCTTATCTGAAATTGATGTATATGTATTGTCCCAAAAAATAGGAGGTGCTAGAGTTCACAGGGGCTGAATTCAAATGAATGGGGTAAACGTTAGAAAAGGTTATGGTCTATGAATCAACCAGCACCCTCTGCTCCGTCTGTGACGTCACTCGTTTAATTTCATGACTCACTGACCCGTGCATCTCCTCTTCTTTCTTTGTAAAACACTATAGATCAGTCTTGAGGCCATATTTGGTCTAGGCATGGGAAGCATCATAAGCACTCTGTAGAGCGCTCTGTCCAGGAGGGGGTACACACAAAAACACCGCTCTTTGATGAGAAAATATAGAACACCGGCTTCTCACCCGTCTATTATTAGCCAGACACATCTATTCACATATGGACAGATAACAATCCGAAGTTAAGAAAGTGGTGTCTTTATCCCCCGAGATGAATCGTCCTGATAGTTTTATTCTTTCCTATTGGCATAGGCTTATAAAACAAATGGGATAGAAGACGGCAGATATCCTTAACACTACTAACTTGCCCCGTTAAGTCTCCATTTCTAATAGATATGATATGGTTTAGTTTAATCACCCGCTCAATAAAGTAATATTACCTATTATACAATACTTCTGGAACGTGTGGCCAAGCTATTGAAGCTGGATGATAAAAATAAGTAATGTAACGTCTCATTGGCTATCACGTTTTTGGTGATCGCCGTTAGTAGTTTTTATTGGAGCATGGCTCTCTCGTTCAGGATTAATCGTTCAACCCAGATGTAATTCTCTGGCAACATCCATGCTGGCCAATCCTGCTGATACACCAGCATGTCTCAGTTTCACCTGTTCAAGGCCACTGCATTTTCAAGCACTGACTGCGGTTAACATAACCATTGTCACCACACTGTTTTCCCTTTTTTCAGAAATATGTAGAGGTACAGGAAAGTTTGTTAGCCAGGTGTAGGAGCCGTAGGAGTTGCTTCGTATAGTACTGGAAGGGTATATATATATATATATATATATATACTGCCGCTGGGACAATCGGGCACTTTATGTAAGCTTTTCTTTCTGGAGGGTGTGCTGTGTTTACAAACAAAAATTCAGTCGACCTCAGATGACAGCAATGTGCATAGGAACATTCGGGGATCAAATCGAGACCACACCAGCCGTGGTCCACTTGGTCGTATCAGTGTACCTACCGTTTCACAGTAAACTACCTGCTCATAACTTCTACCGAAAACAGTGTACTTGGTAGTCTCCGTTTTGGACCTTCGAGTGGGTGGCTACTAATGAGGATCTGATGCGCATTCGAGCGACTGTCATTCTAATCGGATTCGCCGGTTGGCAATGGTTAACGCTTAGAACACCCGCATATAGTAAGAGGGATGGAGACGATTTGTGCCCATACCATCTTTCTTGTTTTTGACCTGCACATAAACCGCTCTCTGACCTTGTCATTGAGCGTGGTTTCGCTATCTTGTGAACACGTTGCCCCGAGGCGGTGTGGACTTCGGGATCCGTTAGAAATTGGCAGTTCCCAAACCGGTGTATAGAAGCCGGCATAGTCCCTCAATTTGAGGTTTGTACAGTTTTATTATTTTATTGTTGTATTTATAGTACGGCATTTGTGGATAAACCTGCATTTGAACGACTTAGCCTTTGCGGTTTTGAGCGTAACTCATCGTGATCCAACTGATTGCCCGGAACGATCAATCCTAGCTAGCATACTCAGTGAAAATGACCATCCGGACAGATTCATTTCAAAATACATGACTGCTACACCTAATAAAACCAAACCGGTCACAACGGAAAGGAAATCTATTTCCATCAACACTCCTTCCAAAGGGGATATGGACGCAGACTATCTGACTCGGCGTCTGCATCACACATTTCGGAAAATCTTCCCGGCCGCCTCTCTAAAAGTATGGCTTACGACTACTCGGCTGATGCCTCCACATCTCACAGATAAGCTGACGGTCAAAGCTCATAGCATGGTAGTTTATTACCTCACCTGCTGTGTTACAACTGAATACATAAGGAGCACGACACAATAGTTATGTCAGAGAATAAAGGAGAATAATCCATTTTGGTTGACAGCCGGGTCAAGGAGATCTATCACTAGCTCAGTGTTCACTCGCTTGGCTGATACCAATCGTGTGACTAATTCTAACAGACCTTTACGAGTTCCGTACCAATTGCCAATTTGTCTACCAAGATCCGTTGAGTATCAATATCTGAGCACACCTGAGACAATCACGATTCGTTCACGCAACCCAAGCTTGTGTACCAAGAAAGCTTTTGTACGCGCATTGAGTTTTACATGGTCTATTTGCTTGACCACTGGCTACTCAGGCCCATCAGTAACAGAAGCAGTTTTCACACTTTCAACCCCAGATTCCATTTCATCGTCGTATTCCAATGGGTCGCTCGCTTTTCATTTTGTAATATCTCGATCTGTTTTGATCAGAAGAGTAGATTGCGAAAACATTAATGTTCGCCAGTTTGTGTTCCTGCGAGATAGATCGACATAGATCCACACCCGGTGTTTGTCTCACTGTTAATGGTTTTAATAGGATTGACAAACTTTTCTAGACAGCTAAGTTTGCTTAGAACGTTCCACAGTTCTTCGAGTTTGACTAAGCCGAAAGTTTTGGCGACGTTAAGAAACAGTCTGTAGATTGGTTGGGTTCGATCTCGACATTATTCGTGGGGAACACCGGATATTGAGAACAGCTGTTTTCAGTAGTGTCTCAACTGGTAAATACAGTTAAAATCGACTTGTCTTGCAGCAAATATTAATTCATCAATGATTTTACCGCTCCAAAACCCATAGTGCTCCTCAAAAATGTTTTCCTTCGTAAGACCAATGGCTCGCCGGTTGAGCGGTGTACGGGTCATATTCTGGCCTGCTGTGAGTAAAAGGCTGATTCCACGGTAATTTGTTTGCCTGCCGCTGACTTTTTTCTCTTCCTGCAGCGGAATGATCGTCGCATCCTTAAAAGGAGTTACAGCTTCGGTTATCCGAGCTTCAAAATGGTTTAGGTAGTGCTGGAAGTGACATACCAAGCTCTCAGAATTTCGTCAGGCGGGCTAGCTTTTCCCACGGATTGTTAGTCTTCTATAGAATGAGGAACTGGACTTTCCGTCCATAAAATTTTTCAGTGCAAGAGGATAATTTTTGTAACAACGATGATCTGCGTACTATTGGAGGTCCTCATTCCTATCACTCTTCTGTTCATTTTGTGATCCGAAGGTGTTACAGAAGCTTGGTCGTGGCACTACCGGGTTTCACCCGAAGCACTGTATTTTCTGGATCCTGGACTGTTTTGACACATATCATATTCCTTTCCTGAATCAAGCCAAATATCGTCAAGTCATTCTCATCGCATGAAACGCACCTTCGGTTTTTGTTTTTAACCAATTGAATGCGTATCAGCTATTTCGATACATCCTACAGACTTTCGTGTGTTCTTCTAACTTGGTCATCCATCAGACTTCGCGCTGCAGCCCGGTTAAACTCCGACGAAGTTTCCTACTTCTCCACTTCTCTCGAATTCAGATTGAATAAGTTTCCACCTTGTCCGATATGAAAAATTCTTCTGAATGAGACGCGCACTTTGGCACGCAGCCGGATGTGACTCATATTGCATGGAACCACAAGCATCAATATATTAGCGAGATTCACTTGCCGTACACTGACGTATTCGATTAGCTTTTCCTGGTCTCTTCCTGGAGCAGTCCGTGCGGCAAGCGATATTCGTCCCACATTGAACCACATGTTTGTCCTTGGGAGCTAAGATACTGAACAATTCGCCATTAGTCTTTCACCCTTTGAGTCGAGTAAAAATGGACACAGAATCTTTCTTCAGGTTTATAAATTATCGCAAACCAATCAACAGGAGTGTCTACTGGAGGCACGGACCCGACAGTTGGTCGTAGAATTTATTCCCCTCCTGATCTGAGTGTGAGGTTATTGGGACACTGGTGCTAATGAATATGACAAACCTTTCCCTTACAGCCGGAATGGAATGTATAGCATTCGCGAGCTCGTCTTCTTCGTCGCTTTCCTACATCAACCAGCCGGGTCTCAGTGAGTCTATGAAATCTAGCCTGTAGGGTTAGAGTTCCTATGCAAAAATAGTCTTTACTTGTTACCAATCTTCTCTATCTTAATTCATGATGATCTTCGCATACGTGCTTCCAAGCCTTCTTTTTCATTTCAATCCATGTCACGTGTGTAAAGGTGGAAGTTCTTGAAGGATGTGCCAGGAAATAGAGGCTTATCTAGAATGCCCCAATCCTAGCATTTGTTTCAAGGCCTGGCTCACATAAGATTGGGATCTAACCAAATCCGGGTTGGTGTGGTAAAGCATAGCTGCCTACCTTCTTATGCCGCGGGACAAACCAGGTGTCTTTTGAACAGCAGTGAACTCTTGATTTTCAAATGTATTCCAGACATATTAAACAAAATGTCAGTCTCTATTTTTAGGGCCAACTTTTTGTAACCCATCCTTTCTCAGAGAAGTGCCGCATCGCTGCTCCCATAATAACAAACATTCTGATCTGCTTCTGAAACACCATACTTCTCCCTCACTCTCGATGCAGCGAAAGTAAGGCTTTAGCCACAGACCCCCTCGTAATACGATTTCTCATAGTACGGATAATCGCTGCTTTCACTGGACTGCTCGCATTGGTATTTCTGGAATGGCTGAAACTTGCAGGACTGTGTTTCAGCCAAAGCATCCTGTACAGCCGACAGCCCGCTTCTTTCACCTTAAGTAAACCAATGTTGCAACTTGGGAACACGGTCTGGAGCAGGTTGAGAACCCATTGGATGCATCATCAAACTCAGTAAATACACAAACGTTCATGAGCCAAAACCAATCCCTACATTGCAGTGGAGCCGCGTGGGAGAAGCGCCAGTTCAAGCGGAACCTGGACACATTATACGTATGGGGACTTGTGTATTTTTATAACGAACTGGTTGAAATGGATACACAAAATTTCGCTGTTCCAGTCAACCAGCAGAAAGTAGTAAGCTATCTGGTAGCCATTTTAGCGTGGGGAATCTGTCAGATAGACACTTAAGTGAGGAAGAACCTTGTCTAGTACAGAAAAGGTTGAATTTTACAGTGGGTACTCATAAGGGCAAAGGAGTCCGTGTATCAAAAGATTCCTTTAACGGAAGCGGATAGCACAATTGGTCATAGTCTTAATGTTCCAGCAACCACTGGCTCCAGATATTGAGCCAGCAGAGAGAAGAGCCTTGAACACCCTAAAACACGTAGACACTATGGTTATCAAAAAGGCAGATGAGGGTAGGGTAACGGTCGTTATGAATAGGAGTGACTATCTGCAGAAAGTTAGACAACACCTAGCTGATGGGCCTTACCGACAAATTAGCAATGAATAACAGTAAGGTTGAAGTTCAGAAGTATGTAAATAGGTGATAAGCCATCTGTGGCAAGGCAAGTGGTATCGGTTGTACTCAACAAGGTTCACTGCCACAGAGGTGTGAGGCAAGGAGATCTACTCTCCCCATTATTGTTCATCATGGCAATTGATGAGGTTCTTGGATTGTCGATGCTGCAACTGGAATATCAGTTCCATGACACCCTAGTAGATGGTTTTGCCTTCGCTGACGACCGGGTCGTGTGTGCAGAAAGTTAGTCTCTCCTTAAAGAGAAGCTTGAAGCTGCTGCGGTCGAATTGGGAAGAGCTGGTATGAAGATAAACGCCCGAAAGAGGAAAGTGATGGTGATTTCTGGAGACAGGAAACATCGCGCGACAGCAGTCTCAGTCAAACCATTTTGCTTCGCTGAGGCACTCATCACTCCTCTGGGTCCGACAGACACCGTAACATACTTGGGCTTCCCCTTTACTTTCAAGGGGAAAGAGGTCTTCAACCACCGACAGCATCTGCTCAAACTGCTCGATGAGGTGACGCGTGCCCCGTTGAAGCCGCATCAAAGAATGGAGATCACGAGGAACTACCTGATACCGAGGCTGACATATTCGCTCTTGCTCGGCNTGGTACAGCACATTCAGTTGCCTGGAAACATCACAAATGAGAGATTCAGCCGGGTTCCAGGTGAGTCTCTCGCAAAACCAAAAATTTGTTTGCAAATGAGTGTATTTCGCTAACTTTGTGGAGCTTCGTTTTTGCTTATAGTTCTTATAGCCTCATTCAGGAGTTTATCTCCCTTCCCTAGTGTTTTCTTTCCATTTACCCATAGCTGTCTAGTTTAAACACGTCACAGTCCTGATGCACACCTGGATGCCTCAACACAAATAGTGGTGATGTTAATAACAATAGAGTTGATAATGATGATGGTGATGATAGTTATGATGATGAAGTTGATGAAGGATATGGGAGGATGAATAGAAGAGATGGGAATTGGAGTGCTGGATAGCCCAACAAAATATATCACAAAGGGAACGTCCTAATAAGTCATCCGACAGCCGGTACGATTAGGGTCAAATGGGACCTACCAATTCGTAAATACTACAGTTTTACGTTCTGCTCACCTTGGAAGTTTAGTACAGCAACATCCTGACCGCTGCAACTACCTAACGTCCTGTCACAAAGTGGGTGATCTGCATTATGTGTAAGAAAGTCTTTCAGTACCATGCTTGGTCTTTGCCCTTGAAGCTAATCTTAATGGCGAATTTTGTCGTATGAGTGCTAATTGGGAACAAAATTGAGTTCAACTCAACGTGAGCGATCTCAAGGAATATGGCAGGTAAAGAAAAGTTAATGGAATTACCTAAAACGTGTTCAAGGGGGACCGACCCTAAGCTGAATTCTATTGTGGTGTTTCGGGTCATGCGATTTGGAGTGCAGTTTCTGTAATGGCGACCAGTCAAACTGGCAACCCTAAATAACATGCGTGTATCTTTTGTAGCTCTATTTTCCGCCTAAAATAGTGCTGAAAACAACGGATGTACACAAACGCACCAAATGATCCACTGATGGCATCATCATGCCCAAATGAAGATTCCACACGATAAGTGGTTGAAGAAAAAATCTAGAGACATACATAGAAACGAGTTATCTCCCTGTCAAGAAGTGTATCAATAAAAAGCCTAGTAATTATCTGTAGACAGCACATGCATGTGGTTTAGGTGTCATGCCAACAATAATGGTTGCTAATCAAAACTGCCAATAGAAGGAGCTCGAATCGTGTGGTACTGAATAGCACAACGCTCAAACACTTGTCAGAAGTGGGAATTTGAGGATGAAACTTGGTCTGATGGGGGGCATACACAATCCAAAGGACTAAATTCTGGTGTTCAGACTCATTGATGCTAGCAGCATTAACCGTCCATTATTTATCAGCATAAGACTTAGTTTTCTGACAACCATTCATTTCCCACTGCAGTATCCTATTCGGTGAATTTGTTTGAGAACATCAAGCGGAAAACCGGATAATCCTACTGAAAGTTGATATTAACTTGTAATAATAATATGTATAGAAAGTTTGGGTTCTTTGGGAGATTCCCCGGGGATATCTTAAACCTGAATAAGAATACGAGAAAAAATTCCTCAGGAAGACCAATAAAATGACTGCGTTTAAAAAGTCCCTTAAATTCCCAAGGATGTCTTCAATATATGATGCTGCAATCCTCGCCTTATTAATGTTTTCTGATCCTAAAACGGATATCTGTCAGAATATATTCAGTCTTCTAACACAGTCGTTGAACGCACTACCGCGACCTTGCAAACTAATGCAATAAGGTATCGAATGAATAAGTCACAGAAACGGGGAGTGTTCTGCAAAAAAATAAATCCCTGGGTCTTTTTTTGTTAGTTTCGTTAGTATGGATGGAGGACACGTATTGTGGAATGGTAATGGTTATCTTAACCTCCTCAACCGCGAAGCGTAAAGTAAGGAGGCTATATGGAAAGGACTGGGCAAACGGTGAAATGGAAGACTGTCACCAGTTAAATGGAGGCATATGACTAAAACCATGGAGGGCAAAAGTTTTGCTTGGAGAACTTCGGTGTACACATGCCTCCTGGTTTGGGGCTCCCGTTACGCAGCGAAATGCTCAGTTATTCGGATGGATTTGGTGACTAAGTCGCGATAAGTTCCTGGTGATTGAAGATGCTGGATAACGATTTACTTAGCAGTCATTTAAAGCCATCCATATTGTTCACTCAGTGTGTTTATTTGACTACTCTCTCCGATGGAATCTGCCCCTTCTCTACGACAGAAACGGTACAGTAAGGAGGTAGTAGATAATTTTACTGTAGAACGATCACCTCGGTAGTTTGGACTCGAGGGAGTAACGCAGGTTTCTAGACTCAGAAGCCGCGTGCAAACCTTATCTGAAATTGATGTATATGTATTGTCCCAAAAAATAGGAGGTGCTAGAGTTCACAGGGGCTGAATTCAAATGAATGGGGTAAACGTTAGAAAAGGTTATGGTCTATGAATCAACCAGCACCCTCTGCTCCGTCTGTGACGTCACTCGTTTAATTTCATGACTCACTGACCCGTGCATCTCCTCTTCTTTCTTTGTAAAACACTATAGATCAGTCTTGAGGCCATATTTGGTCTAGGCATGGGAAGCATCATAAGCACTCTGTAGAGCGCTCTGTCCAGGAGGGGGTACACACAAAAACACCGCTCTTTGATAAGAAAATATAGAACACCGGCTTCTCACCCGTCTATCATTAGCCAGACACATCTATTCACATATGGACAGATAACAATAGGAAGTTAAGAAAGTTGTTTCTTTATCCCCCGAGATGAATCGTCCTGATAGTTCTATTCTTTCCTATTGGCATAGGCTTATAAAACAAATGGGATAGAAGACGGCAGATATCCTTAACACTACTAATTTGCCCCGTAAAGTCTCCATTTCTAATAGACATGATATGGTTTAGTTTAATC
>SJOL01006875.1:149701-165907 GCA_004794785.1 Opisthorchis felineus | reverse complement strand
CGCTTGAACCACTTACCAGCAAATCATCCACACATCTATAATTCGTATGAGTTTGCTGGCTGGGTTCCCATTAGAGCTAGACGAAGTTCTCGTTTGTTTTGATGCCAATTCGATTTATGCAGTGTCCCCAAAGTATGGTTTCAGTATTGTGCCGTAGAACATTGTGCACAGAGGAGGTCGAGCACAATTTGACATAAAAAACGACTACAAGACAGCGGATACCCAATAGGTTTAATTAAGTGGGTATTGTTCCCAACACCAAAACACAACACGGAGTGGGCTGAAACAGCAGTCACCCCATCTGAAGTCATCAAAAGGGTACTGAATACAGCTAGCTTTAGAGTAGCAATCAAGAGGAAAAAAACGTTATGCTCAGTATTGGTGCAGTTGCAGCATTGCCTTCCGGTTGACAGGACTAGGGAATATGTTGACAAAATAAAACTTTGCGATTGCATGAAGGTTTATATAAGTCAAACATCCAGGGAGTTGCACACCAGAATCGGTGAGCATTAGCCATGCATAAACATACCACCCAGAAACGTAGATGAATATCATGCGTTAGTTATGGGCTCGGCAATGAAGGGTATGCACTGGACACTACCACATAACAGATTTGGGAAACGTGGAAAGTTTGAGACGGGGACTGGAATTCACATCACAGTGACTGGTGGACAAGGCGGGAGAAAGCACCAAGCATCAGCACAGAACCGGCAAGCGTGCGGAAAGCGGTTTTATACTAGCTGAGGTGGCACGTGGCAGTGTGCATTATCAGTGAGATGGTCTGGGTACAAAACCCAAGCATAGTACGACCCACTTAATCGCACCGCCAACCCAAATCCACTTATTCTGGTACCACTTAACGCACACAGCCCAAAAAAATCTGTGAACGTCATCCAAGAAGAATATCCCTTTAAGGTATCCTAGACCTAAAAAGCAAAGCCCAAAAATCCAGATTCAACCTGAAGACAATCTCTTCTAGACCATCTATCGTAAATGTCAGTCATCCACACTAACCAACAAACGGGAACTTCAGACTACCAGCACCGATCGAGTCGGCTAGTCGTAAGAAATCTCACCGAATTGTTCTCTGACAGTGTGAAAACTCGGACAACCTGATAACATATTCGCTTGGCCTGACGAAGCTGTTGTGTCAGAAGTAAAACGTCGCCTAGCAATAGATCCACCTCCAAAACGACGACTGCTCAATCGATCCCAAAAGTCTTAAAAAGGCCACTACTTGTTTTGAATACTATGGAATAACTAAACTCGCAGTTTTCTCCTGAAGTCATCAACGGCCTAAGATGGGTAGGGTAGCGCGATACTAGGTGAATTAAGCTAATAGCTCGAGTTTCTGTATTTTATTGCTGTGAACACTTTTGCTGAGAAAATCCAACCTTGAGCTGATTGTCGGAATAATCAATAATTTAAAAGCTACTTTGAAGACACGTATTCTGGAACGGCAACGTAAGTCCTTATCGGTAATCTATGGGTATCGGGATCATCTTAACCTATTCGTCAGCCATAATCTTCAGAATGTAATCTTAACACGCAAAGCAAAAAGAAGCTCCGTCATTTTGGATAAATCTCCTCATATAAAACGGATTTACAAAATGATGAAGTTTTTGTAGTCGGACGGGCTTCAAACTTTCTTCGAAAAGGCTCGTCCAACCAGAACCAAGTTCCAGCTGCTTTTAGCGAAATATAATGGCAATAAATAATTGCTCTTCAGCTCCGGTTTTGAAGTATCTTATTAGACCTGACCCCTGCTTGCAAACCGAACTGCCAACTTTGGGTCCAGGTGGATATATCCTCTAGAGTATCTTCAACAGATCATCCTGTGGAAACACCGTGTCAACTGCGACCATGTGTTCAAGTACACATGTATCTGTACGAAATTTAAGGACTACTCAGTTAGTGCAGATAGCGGAGAATAATAGTTTATTACCACATATTTGGGGAAAATAACATACAGTGGCCTTCGAAATTCCTCATTGTGTTGATTGCTAGTTGGGTGTGACACCATTAGGTTACATGACTACTTGAGGTTGTATAGCCTCCTACCGTTTCTGCCCCACAGTTAATTTTTTTACCCCTGTTTAGTTTCCGACAACATCATATCAAGTGTAATATTGCGTCCAGAGAAAAGCAGCATTTGTCCCTCGGATACCGCCAAACAGACTGCACACCCACTATTAAGACAGTCGTTCGAATAGTTTTGTACTCCCCGTTCATACCCATTCATGGCTGTAAGATAGGTGAGGACCGTGCTAGCAGTGCACTTTTCACTACTTGGAGTTCACACATCCGGTCAACCGGAGCTATGGTGTTTCACAGTTTTGTGCGCACATACAGATTACGGATTTATTGTGAGGCTGGAACTTTACGCCAAATGAAGTGAATATTACCCCCATATTGTGTGTCTACCTAAGCACTGTGCTGACAGATAAACACGCCCCTATGATACAGATTACAGGAGCCAAGGGATGCAAGCACCCATCAAATATTTAGGTGAAACGATGATCTCACTCGACCCGTCTGACAATTCAAACGCTATACTCTGCTAAAGGAGGCCTGCTGTGAATTCTACTTGTCGCACTGAGTAGACCTGCAGTTGCGCCGTGCTGACTGGGCCTCCGATCGCTGATGGAAAAAACGGTAATTAAATGTTAAATATCCTAACACCAGTAGCTGGTTTCAGATTTACTCTGATGACTCTGCTCATTTATGCTTTGATATTTTCAGAGGGCCATGGCAGTCTCCCACTCATTTGCGGTCAAATGATGTAAACACTTTGGTAGGAAATGTTTCTATAAGGGCATATTTTGCGGGGTTGGATGAATTGTGTTCATCATAAGGCATGGTTTACCTGAATTACTGGGATGAACACTTTCAACATCAGCTCGACTGAATATCTGCAGTTCCCTACCAGCAACGCAGCCCTGGACAATGAAATTAGTTACTGGTCTTTGGTAAAGCATTCGGTGCCTCACTCAACCATTGCATCCAGCACTGCAAGCTAAGGTGACTTGGCCGTGTGTTAGGGATATCAGGTTAACCCCATGCCAAGGAAAGTGGTGTTTCCCTGCTTGTTCCGGAGTGGCGACAGTCTAGAGGTAGACAGAATCTGACAAGACAGATGAATGATATTACGAAAGTTTTAGGTGCCGTTGGTGCTGTTCATGTTCATTCTAGGATGGGTCCAGATGACCCCCTTGTACTTGGCTGTTGACACCGAATGATATGGAGTAGGTTATTTGTTTTCCTCAAAAAATTGCTGGTTTTAAAAATCCGGCTCCATCCAACAACGCGTATGCAATTTGAAACAAAACCTTAGACACAGTGAAACATACTGAAGCACCCAAAATAGGCTAACAAATTGTAATGAAACAAATCAAGTGTTGAAACTTTGGACTTCAATACCAAGAAAATGTCCCGTACCCTATGAGGAAAATCCAGCACAGCTCAGAGTTAAAAGCATAAAAACTCCTTAGTTTGAAGGTTTTCGTTTATGCTTTAACTACCCTACATTATCAACTTTCCCTATCAGCATTGGTTTAGGTAAAACACCGCGGTGCCGTGGATAGACAGTCTGTTTGAATACGAAAATAATTTTCATTTCATTTCTGCTGGATCTGCAGAATCGCTTTCAGCTTTTAATGCTGCACACACTTTAGTTCATCAAAGCAACTGAGCGTATGTTCTTGATTGTTCTGGTTCCCAGGGACATTCCTCAAATGCATCGTTTCAGTGAAATTGCTCGCATCCCAAATTCAAATTAGATAACGTATCTTTTATGCATGATGTTGTATAGCATAAAATTGACAGACATGAAACTAATAGGTTTTCTTCGGGTAATTAGCTCAGAGTGATAGTGAACTAAGAAGTGTGTCAGGTACATTCCGTTACATGTAAACACTTTCAACCAGGCGAAGACTGAACGTCTGATTTTCATTTGAACGCATCAGGTTCCCTACTTGAAGGTAGGTCTTTCTGTATCACCACGATTGTTTCGCAAACAAATATTTTCAAGCATCCATGAAACGCTGCACACCTGAAATAAAGTTTCGTGACTCCCGCTTGAAAACCGCTGCACCTGGAGCATACTAGTTGTTCACAAATTTTCGTACTATCACAATTTTTCACTTAGGATTTACTCTGTATTTCTTGAAAGCAGCTTCATTAATCCTCCGTCCACATCCACCAATCCCTGGTCAATCTTCTGCATCCAATCAAAAGTGCACATACTTCAAAATCGGTACACGTTTGTTCTCCAAGGCGCACAGCCATGCGGTACATATATTTACCAATAGAGTTACCCTTCAAACCTCCTTTGTAAAATACGCTATGAGCATTAAATCGTTAGATGTTATGCTTTCTTTCTAAATGAATGATCAAGACACAGTTACTTTCAGCCATCGAAGTGGTCGGTATGTGCATTTGTCAAGATTTCTGCACATGAATGATCAGCATAACACTCAGATTTTCACGTTTCTACTGTTGCCTCATTTGCTGTGCAGCACGTTGGAGGAGGTTGAGTCTGCGCCGTTTCTCTATGCAGACCATCAGTGGATTGTGAGTTTTCGAAAGAGTGAGACACATTTGGGAGTGTTTCTGGAATTAGCTCTCACCAATTCGGATAGATCAACCAACCGAAAGCATAAAAAATCAAGTGAGAATTCAAGCAGCTATGTACAGTGGAGGACTGTCACAGTGGATTTTCAGTGCACACTAAAAAATCCAGAGCACTTTTCTAGAAATGAACTATTTGCACGTCGTGGATGTACGTTCAGCGCCACTCAGGCTAAGCACGGCCGTAGGCGATTTATCGACCTGAGTCTGTTATCTTCAAAACACTTTTTGTTTGATGATGGGAAGTGTGTTTTCGAAATTGAACTGAAAAATCCGGATATTTTCCTTCACTTGTGGGCCTACCAGTGTCAAGATCCTGCAAGTTATTTCCCTCGTACGGCTGAAACCACCTTGTGTGATAACCGAGCTGTTAGACTGATGCGGATGGATGGGTCTGTGATTCAGTTTAACAAATCGCTCCACTTTGAGACAGAAAGCTTCGAGTTTTCGGACTCACCATGGATAGTTACAGTGGATATGGAACCTGGACATTTGGGAACAAATGAGAATTCCACCACTGTTGACCCCACGGATGTAACAGTTGCAGTTGAAATATGCCTTGTTCGAAAAACTACAAGGACACGAGCCCACTCGGGCTCCACACCGAGAACGGACAACAAGCACTGCACCAACTTTTGCCGTCTAAAGTGTGTGGCCACTCTCCCGGGTGACTGTGTGACAGGAGTGATGGAGTTTTCCATCGGATCACAGGGTTGGCCCATGCAAGCATACCGTACAACGTTCGAAGGGTCTGCATACGAGGTAAACTCCAATGATGAATCATCCGTTGGTAACATATCCCCAGTGGAATCTAATCCACAGGGGACAAGACTGAAAACCTCAGGATCCCCAATTGCGTTACTACTATCCACTATTTCTTCGCCATTCACTGTTGGTTTAAGAATATTGTCATCTTCATATTTAACATTTTTGGAGGTACCCGTATCAATGATTGATGAAAAACCCAAATTAACGCATCTCATGGACCCATTTGACTTTCCTTGGTATATTCGCACTATTACGACTGGCCGCATATTGCGCATCAAACTTCAACCCATTTACCACCGAGCATCACAACACTCAAACAAAAGATCTATCACACCCACAGTCCCAGAGACTCATGCCTGTTGTCTTCCAGGTAATGCCTGTGTCTTGGGCGTGGAACTAAGGATAGATGCGCTCACCCAGAAACTACACCCTCCAGTTTGCCCCTTAGGTATGGACCTTGTAGAGTTGATTCGCTACAACACATATATGGGTGCCTATGCACGAGGTTCATCTGATCCAGATAAGGGTACCCGGTCAGCGGGACAGAGGACTCATTCGAGGAGCTCACAAGAAGAATATGAAGGGCCTCTGGAAGATACGTATGATGTTGTCATGGATATCACGGTAGACAAAGTAAGTACAGAAATAGTGCTAGTCTTTCGAACAAATACGTAAAGTAACATGTAATAAGTTTTGGAAACACAGTCATAATGGTATTATTTCCACAGGCATAGAGGGTTTTCTGCATTTTACATTCTGAGACAGTTCACTTGGTGTTTTTCAGTCATTGAGCAAATTTTGATAATAGCAAACTTGTTAAACTGATGCACTCAATAGTGAACAGGGTCAATACCTTAAAAAGAAAATTGGTGTGATCGTTTCAGAGGGGTTTGGTAAACAACTGGTGTGAGTTCTGGGACAGAAGAACAAATCAAAGTTCAAGGTGCGACGAGCTGTAATACCATCTAACCATATTTTAACGCCACTCACTAAAATGTCCTCCAAACATAACCCCTCCAGGTAGTTTTCGTAAGTTCTACTCATTGCTCACCCCACAGTTACGTTTTTTCCTGTATGTGGGTTCGTACCATCCAAGGGAACTTCTGTGAAAACTACCACATCAATCGGTCTATTTTATCATACCGGATCTATAACTCAAACATTTCATCTCATCTATGACTCTTACGGGCACAGTTTGAGTAACTAAGAAAATATGGCTAACATTCACTCAGCCAACTTAAACAAATGGAAGCGGAGTTGACAGAGGTTTAACACACGCGACAGCAACCATCTCCGAATCTAGAGACACAAAAAAAGTGAATGGATATTTGGATCAAGTTCGCATATGGTAATAAAATTCATGAAATGGTACATGTGCCCGATGAATTTTTGCGGCGTGATATCTGCATTCGACTATTCATGACGAAAACCAGTTAGGCATAAGAACTATTTAGAACTCTCGAAATAGATGTACCCATTAGCTAAACAGATACACATTTGCTGAAAATGCTTATGGAAACCATTCGAAATTCCGAAGGTTTCAGTTTTTAGGATTGCGGATTACATCCAGCAAGTTAATCATTTATTTTGAAGGGGATATTGTACTTCACCGTCGCAGGAAACCTTGCTGGCGAGTGCTTCAATAAGTAGTTGTGTACAATGCAGATCGGTCTCACCGTTTACCTATCTATTGCATGTGTGTGTTGACATGTTTGATGCCTAGCTTCTTCAAAATTGGCACGCACCATACTGTCAGCTTTGCTTATCAACATACGCTTTAAAAAAATATATAGGGCGATTCTAATATGGGACTCATAAACCACTAACCTCCTGGTAAATGTGCATTCTGCAGTGCTGGGTCATCGCTGGCTTGCCAATTCCGGTGTGTGCTAATAGAGCCTATTCCTATCTTATCATTTAAAACTTCATCACTTAAAACGTTTGATTTATGGGTAGATATTTTATTCACTATTGTGATTTTAACATGGCTGACGTCGGTGATCGAGAGACCCAAGAGAGTTCAACAGTGCGGGGGAGAAATAGAAGTATTCGTTCCAGGCTGGTAAATCACCTCTACAGTTGACCTAAGTTTAATTTGGGCCACACTATGTGACAGCCCTGTTCGGATAATTACCAGGTTTTTGTTCTCGCCGAATAGGACTAATAAAGCTGGGGTATGTTGAGTAGAACTTTGCAAATAAATTATCATTCGTGTAATAACCTCTGAATATCCGGCAGCACAAAAATTGGCAAAATGTTTATCTGCGCTTTCTTAAGTGGATTCCGATGTTCTGGTTAATTCAATAACAATTTTAGTGTGTCACGAACAAAAAAATGGTTTGCTTACAAACCTAATATCCCGCTTTCAGCTTGCAGAAGTTTTAAGGTGGACGACAATTTCCACTTGAATAATTTCACTTCTCACGCTCACGAATGACGTAGTGGACAATTGTGTTTCAGATTTGTTTGTTTTACTTTTCCTCTTGAAAACTGTCATAGGGCCGAACCAATCTAGTTTACAGGATATAAATATTCTTTTTTCTAGTTATCGGTGAATGTTCTCTGCTAAAAACTTTTTTTCGAAAGCGTCGGTTCCTGCTGGAGAACTGGGACAATAGTTGTGCGAACGTTATGTCAAAAAGGGGAAATTTTATGCTTATTATTTTTGAAAGATGAACTTGACTTTAAACGAATAACTAATGATGGCCATTAATCCATTCAGAATGAATTAAAGTTGAACTGTTGGACTCGCATATCCTGTCGGACTAGGATTTGGATTATCCGATTTCCGATGGATATAACGCAGACTGTTACTTGGTCCGTGCGTTGGCGATTCGTTAGTTTTGTAATACGATTTTGGTGGCAGCAATCAGCGTACAATAGTGAGGGTTATCAAACTGTACCTTACGCAATTCACTAGGGTAGGGATAAAATATTTACCTACTTCGCCCTGGCGAGATGTTTGTGTCAATCATGGATGCCACTTTCTACCACACGAAGCTTATTTTTAAGTAACTAAGCTTCCATATTATTTCGAACCCCGTATTCGACATTATGTGGGAAAAATTTAAGCGCGATATATGATAATTACAATTCGTGCTAGAGTTCTCCAATTATATCCTCTCTTTTGGATCCAGCATGTAGATTTGGACCCACAATTTCAGGTGCTGTTCAGGTTCTTTGTGTATTGAAGCTCGCAATGGCCCTTCGTATGAGAGAAACGTTTTGGGACCGGACAAAATTACCCTTTGCTGATAGGTGATCTCTCTTTGAGAGGGGAGGTTATATTTAACACTGGGCACCTATACATTCCCACTCAGTGCTCATTTGTACAACGAAAAACAGTAATGAGCTGAATTAGTCCGAAAATGTTTGAAAACGCAATTTTTGATTAAAATGATGCTCCTAACGTCACTCCAAAAGTGATCTTCAGATGACGATTGCCTTTTCATAATGGTCGAAATTTTCTTCTGCAGTGAGACGTATATCTAGATCATGTTGAAGAAAGCGACATTTCTAGTGACGTTTGGGGATAGTGTGAAACTCCGCTGCAGCTCAGTTTTGTATGGTCAAACACGACGAACTTGAGTTACTTCGGGCGAGTAAATCAGAGCAACCTTTGTCGGTCTTATAGGAAACTTCATATATTTGATGTAAAAATGGTCTTACAATTTCTAAAAACCTTATCGAATGAGAGCTCATATAGTAATGCCAGTTCTTCAAAACATATATCATTAGCAAAAGAAACGTTTCTTAAACAGTTTCGCTATTAGATCACAACAGTGGGCCATATCACAGTTTTTGACAGAGTTGCACTTTCCACAGCAACCGGAAATAATCCCATAAGTTTTTTGTGATATTTTCCTTCCAAGAACTAGATAGGTAATGGTGTTCAATATTAGCCCCGAAATCTAAATTTCGGAAACGCTGGTGTACAATGCTATGTTTCTTGTAAATCCGGCCCTCAGAATATGGGTAACGCGAAACGTAGCTTATCGTGAATCGTGTTAAGAAGAGGGCAGGCGGTATCATTATTCTTGTTTGGGATAATCGTTATCTATTTAGGCGCTGTTGACTATTTTGTTGACGTTACAGCATCCATAGGCTTCATTCATCATCGACACTTCAAGAATAAAATTTCTCCAGTGTTATTTCAATCAAGATTTTGACCTACAAATTAAGTAAGTCTATTTTGAAAGACAAAGAAGGATTATACAGATATTTTCCGCATTGGAACTCATCAGCGCTGCGCATTTCACAGTACTTAGGAGGTTATCTAACCGCAACCTCTCAGGTATTGCTTGAAGACTAAACCTTTCATCCGTGAGTGGCTGACCAGCAGTGTGTTTAACTTGTACTCACAACACCCATAACTACAGGATTCATATAACATGGGCACTTTTTAACAGCTTTAAGCCATATTGCGACATTTGTGGACCCGATTAGGCTCTTAGTTGAATGTATACTTCATGAATCGGTCTATATGATTGCTCCCGTAAGAAACAATTAGAAAAACGAATCACTGCTTTTAGGGTCCACAAAATGTCCATATTGACTTGTCATTAACTGAAGTTCATTTTCGGTATAGCTGAGTAAGCTTATTTATTAAATGTTCTAAGTGCATCATTCTACAACTCCTGAATCTTTAATTCCAATGCATAAGCACAGTTCTTTCAGAACTTTTCTACCACTGGTAGATGAATCTTCTTCCAGTTTAAGACTACAACTGGCGGGGTCCAAGAAATCATGGACTGTGTGCACATCATGCAGGGCGTTACCATTCGTTTTGTGTTGCTGCCTAAGAACAGGAAGGAAGTGTTTAACCCCACCGTAAAGAAAAATGCAACCTGGTCAACTTTGGTAGTGTCAGGGAGTGTGGGCATTAATAGATTTCATACAGTTTCCCACATCTGACCCCGAAATTCTGCCTTATTGTTCTTAGGGCGCTGGTACGTTTAACAGCTATCTCTGACTCTCATTGGAAAACTCAGTATTCTACTCCTCAGAAAAGGTAACGTGATCCGAATTGTTTAAAATAATAGATGCGATTTTGTTGTCCATGTCATTTATTTTTCCTGGCGACTTGGTTTACCCTGGAGCAGTAGGTCTAGATATTATATACGGGTTTGGTTTTCCCACGTGAAATCATTTCATACCTAAACTGTCTTGGAGATGTTGTTTTTCTTCTCGTTTACAATAAAGAAGGGTTTTTGTCTTAGAAAATCGGCGAGCCGTTTTTGGGACCAGAGGACTGTTGCTTTCTTTGGACCGTAAATATTCTGAGCTTTGGTCGTTGAGTGATTTCTTCTAAAGGTCTCGTCGTTTTTCAGGAATAAATTGATATGATCTGAATAATCTATTTCAAAAAAACTGCTGCTTGTTTTATTTCCTATCTGTCCCAGAACTATGCCATCCTGTAAAGAATAATACCCTTGGGGAGAAGAGGATTGGTTGATTTGCCAAACGTCAAAAATTTGACTCTTCCTAAGGAAAAGTTTGAAAGTCAAAAGCCATAAGTATCTCTCAGCAAAAATTCTCTAGTGATCCCTCTGGTTTCAGTTGTGTACTAACGCATGCACTAAGTTATTTTTGTTGTTCGTCCACTAGGGCTGCATAGTTTAATTTTCACCCACATCAAAAGCCTTCTTTCTAAATTTACTTTGACGGACAAGTGAGAAATTAGATGGAAGCCTGAGGTTCAGTGCGCTGTAATCTCTTCGTTTGTATCTCGGTCATGCTTCACAACCCCCTTGGCTACAAATCTCAACCCTATATGTTCTTGTTTCAATTTGTTGTTCCTAACGATTTGGGGTTGTGAATGCGTATTAGGGGAAATCGACCGGGCTGTGGCAGCGGTAAGTCTTGAACCTTCCTCCTCCTGCATGCTAGCTTAATCGCCTGAGAGTTTTGGAGTATCTCCTGTACTCATAGAAATCTGAATGCTTATTAGGTATTGCCTGATATTTATTTTGGCTAGTCAAGAGAGTGTACATGAAAGCTAACAGGTTGAATGAAGCTTACGCCCTAACAACACGAATAACGTATTTGAGTAGTTTTTTATAAAGGGTTTATTCAGCCAGTTATATGGGGTTAACTTACTACTCTATCCTTTAATGTGTGATATTTCATTGTAAGTCTACCGGGAAGTCTTATGAAATTTACCTGAATCTGACTTTAGACAGGTACTAAAGTTTGCTCTCATTATTCGCTTATAACTTGTATAGGAGACTGTGCACTAAACATCGTAATGACACCAAGTAGGCATAACAAGGAGACTCTGATTAGATTTGGTAGTATGTATCCACCAACTAGTTTTTCTTGATTATGTTTTTCTCGTTTTATATCTTCAACTCTTCGGATGCACAGTCACGTCTCGCTAGCGGTATATTTCTGATCACGCGTAAAAGCCCCGGACGAACCGAAGAGAAGTCACACGCATTGTCTACACTTAACGCCGCTTGAAATCTGCATCGAAAAGAAATTTTAAACTAAACGCCACGGTGATGTTTTGTCGCTTATACTTTACGACGAAGTGTAGCACGTAGGCCATTTGGCCACATATCTATCACAGCTGCACACAGATAAACCACTGCAGCGAGCGAAACTCTTCCCTCGGTCATTAATCATCCATATGAAATGTGTTTGTCCATTCGGTTAGAAAAGCTCGTTTACACCCCTGAGTTTCGAGAATGTCTTACATAAATGCACCAAATCCAAAACTTCAGTGGCTGTACATAAGGCGCTCTGAACGAGCTGACCTGACACAATTCTTCATGTAAGACTATTTGCTTGATGGATAACAAGTCGTAAAACGAACTTTTACCGTTTCACTCTGCCCCCAAGGCGGTGGAATAATTTTGTGCTTGTACGAAGTTGGACAAAAATAAAACCCACGGTTTATCTAATGTTCCATTCACCCTGATTTCTCATATAGCTTCAGCTATTTTTTGCGCACAGTGGGTTGTCGAACAACCCAAATCATCGTACAGTAGTTTAGTTTGTTAGAAACCAGTTGAGTTGTGTTCATTCTCTTGATTGGATAGAACAAGCAGCACATGCAAAGTGGCTGGACTCAGGTAGAACAGAGGCATCTCGTCTATTGGCCTGCTGATTGAGGCACCGTTTGCGACTTTTCTCTTCGCCATTCAGTTATTGGTGAGTGCTGATACTTTGCCTACTATGGGCTGTTCTGCACGAAAAACGGAACAGCTGACCAACGCTGACAACTGCTTTCCACTTTTTGACTCGCTGTCTGTGTCTCTTGTTACCACCTTTGTCCGCTCCTAAAGGCGTAGATACTGCTGTCGGCTGTCCACAAAGTTTGTATCGCTATTTTGATCCACTGCCTGCGGCGCTTACAGATTAGTGAACTGGTCTGTCTGGTCTTCTATGATGGGCTGCTGGGCAATTTCTACGTGCACCTACTAGGTGTTTGGGAAGCCAACCGCTTTCTTGGATTAGGTCTCTAAAGTAGCATACAAGTAGAGCGTCCGGTCACGCGAACTGAGACCGTGATGTCTTTTAGTCACCTTACTTTGCCAAGGACTTCTTTATCTGAAATTGAGGCAACTTTATTTCAGTCCTGATTCATTTTGAAAATCGATTTGATGCGTTCTTTCCTTCGTGCCAAGAATGATTCTGAGATGAGTTTTTGTGACTTGGAGTAATCTTAGCTTGAAAAAGTGGAGATTTCTAATAGGTTTTTTGTTCCACCAGCTGTGGGCTCCATATCATACCCCAGCGACATTTATTGAAGTAACACAAGCCCGTGCGTCTGCGTAAATCGATTTTCAACCGACGGTGAATTGTCCATGGAACTCAGTCACCTTGTTCGCAACGCACACAGTTCTGTGAGAAATGAATTCGAAAACCGACGGAATGTAAACGAGCTTAGATTGTGTCATTCAGGTGTTACTTTTGAGCGGAACAGTTAGATCTTCCAGCACATCTTACTTTTGTAACCAGTTTGCACCGAATGTGTAACATACAAAATACTCATCAGTGTTTGAGTGACAGGATATCACAGAGAGATTGTCTGGATGCGTCACGCATCCACACACTTTTGGTTCAATGGTTGCTATGTGATAATTATATAAGTAGGAACACTGATGAGGCATCCAACCATTTAGAAGACCATTCACTTATTAACCAACCCACTAGAGAGGAACCAATATAAATATACTAGGCTACCTCTAAATAGCAACCGTTATCCCCAAGAAAGCAATTCAGAATTCATAGAAAATACGGTCAACAAATACGAACTGATTTGTTACGACATAATTTACAGGACCACAGCAGCAAAAATACGAGTAGATAAAGTTGAAATGGATGTTTTTGGAATCATTTCTGTTTGACAAATTATACCAGGTAGGAAGAAGCTTCAAAACTTCGACGAAATTCCAGAAGGAGCAAGTAAGTGGATAAACGATTATTGATTCTAGATTCTAGATGCATTATCAAATGTGTGAAATTCATTCGCCTTGAAGAAGACGTTATCTCATTTAGAGGGACTTTCCCGCACGAGGTAGATCATCATTTGTCCCCTGAAGGTTTCATCCAGAGTTTTGTAATTTGGCTCCATTCAAAATTCAGCAGAAACCTACTACCAAGCTAGGTGCTTCAGTTGTCAACCACTGCAATTCTAAACACGTAAATCCATTTATTAAACAAAGAGGTCCATAATGGCATCTGAGGTCAGCCAGGGGAACAGTAAATATCCAATCCCCGAGTTGTAATTTTGAAACAGAGAGGCACCTGTAATGGACTACACACAGTGATGTAAATTTAAAAGGACTCATTAACTCAAAGGTGATTTAATGAAAAAGTGAGTGCTACTCATTTCCTACTCTGTATTCACAGGGTCTTAAGTTTCCTTGGCCCGTCTAAAATACACAAATGGCCGGTCTCTTTTACGAACACCTGTGGACCACACAGTCACCAGGTTGTATACTTGGCTGGAACACAGATCGCATTCCTGTGAATGCCACAACTCATATCAACAGAAACTCTGCATATCTAGCGAAAAGACTTCATCATGTAAATCGTATTCCAGGTGAAGGAGCTGTATGAGCTTGACGCTACTTATCTTTCCTCAACGACTTCCCTAGTAAGGTTTGCACTGCTAGTGGAACCTGCGTGGTAATATAATTTCTAATGAGGTAAATGTATTTTAGGCCCGCTCGTAACTATTTGAAGCTGCTCCCCGTAGAGGTAAATAACCATACGTGATGAGATTAACTTAGTGAGATTAAATTACATGCATCAGGTTCAAGTAACAGGTCAGTGAACTTGTCGAATGAAGAAACTGAATTTATTTCGCGAATCAATTCATTTGCGCCTGATTAAGTAGCACCTATTTCATCCAAATCGATTGTCATAAACACACTTCATAGGCGATGTTAAAATACTTACTTCCTTGCTGCGTCACAAAGTAATAACAACATATATAAAAGGAAGTACGGAATAAGCATCGAATTTCCACTCAAAACAATTGTAAGGGTCAGTTTATTTGACAGCTCACTCTTAAGCTACGACCTCAATTTAAAGCATGTTTGGTTTGTAGTATTTTTCTCCCAGCCGAGTGTAGATATGGCCACTTGTATTAAGCGCCAAGCACGTATACTTTGTTCAGTTTAATACCTGTGATCTTCAAATCAGAAGAAACAACTAAAACGTCATCTGAGCTTTGACAAGCATTAGTTACTGAGTAGTCTTGATTTTAACAGCTTTTGATGTCCCTCACCCATTATTAGATGTAAAATCAAATGAGGAAGAATTGCTTCACAGGACTGGTGATGCGTGCATAGCTTTCAGTGACCCAGAAAAAATCCTTCAGGTAAGAAATTACAATCCCTTCTGGTTGAGTAGAAGATAGATGAGTTAGTCTCTTCTTTTCAACGCGGAAATTGCGCTGAATTATTTTGGTCGGTAACACTTGTGTGAAGCTACCGTATTTTGCTAGAATTAACCAAATACCATCAAAATTCTACATTTTATTGGTCAGGGCTGTTCATAAATTGAAAGTTTGGTAATATTGCATTTCATCGGTCATATTCAGAACATTAAAAGTGAGTAAGCAAATACAATCGATTCATGCGACTGATTTCAGGAAAGCCAAACAACACGGTATTATCGGTATTTATTGACAAAATGTGCTCCTTTAGTTGTATCAGGTCTTGCAGGCTCTGAAGACAATAGTTGAGAAAGTGGAGCAGTCGATTTTTTTCAAGGGTTTTGGGTCGTCTTTGGTTAGCAAGGCAAAGTATTATGCAACACCTTGATAAGATGAGCATGTTATTCAGTTAAGTTCCATTGTTTTCACTGAAACCATGTACCGAAGCTCAGTGGTTCCAACTGCTATAGCTCTATTCACCGCTGGGACTTATTCAGCTCCCAAGATAGGCGGGCTTAACTGCCACATCAAAAGTTTCATCTGCAAGCATGGGGTATGGGTTTGATTCGAGCCAAGCTTGAACAGCACTTCGCAATTCCCAGGTGCAACTCGCATACCAAATTATGCAGGAAAATTATTTAGATTAGTTAACCTAGTTTGCGGTTCTAGATGGTCTGACATATGAGGAGCAATATTGTTGGCATACATAATGTCCGTGAGTGAACATCCGGTGAATATTTCGATCTCCCTTTTGTTATAGGTAGGCAAAGATGATTCAGGCAGCATACCGATTACGAAGTTAAAGAAGAAGCAAGAGAGAGGACCATTAACCTTAAAACACTGGATGTCGGAAACTCAAGAGACAATTTTCCATAGACATGTACGCGTCCATGGAATGAGATATATTATATATATAT
>SJOL01006875.1:84300-149644 GCA_004794785.1 Opisthorchis felineus | reverse complement strand
GAGAGACAATAATTTAGGAGGTACGTCACTCATTGTCAGACACTGCCACTGTTTCTGATGATTGCCGGAGCCAAAAGCAGATATGAGATCGAGAAAGATGATCATCCTTGTTCGAGGCAAGAGTAGTTCAGTTGTGACGCTTGTCACAACTGACGCTTGTGAAGCTGTGATTGGTGCAATCCCGGTCAGGGAGAAACCAACTTGATTCTTGCAAATCCGACTTTATCAATGACGGATTAACCTGCACAAGATAATTTCGGAGTGCACCTTGGAGGCTATGGCTACTAGACTAATGCCCCAGCACGGTGTTGTTGCGACCTTTTTAAATATAGGAATTACCGTCTTCAGTCAGTTTAGTCAGTGGTTCATAATTCGAGATATTTTGATATAGGCTTGTCAGGTTAGCCACATGCGACTCTCCAAATTCGTTGAAGAGTGCAGACTGCAAACCGTCCGGACTGGGTATTTTGATGCTCTGATAGTGGTGGGATGTCAGCCTTTCACTCGGGCTCATTGGGTCCTTCCAGAGTTTGGGGTGAATGGGATCAAACGAGCTGTTCTTGTGTGTGTGTGAGAAATCTGAGTTCGTCCTCACCGGTTTGGAGTGTGTGATTAAGCTGGGTCCTGTGAGTGTTATTCGGAGATGCAAAGTACACGAATAAAGGCAGCACAAAATCTAGGGCGGCCTGTTGCCTAATTTGACACAGTGTATGGACCTTGCAAATACCAGTGTGGAACTGATTTGTGCTACATTTGTCTTATACAACGGTCTGCCTAGCATACTGAGCGAGACCTCTAACCACCGTCAATTTCCCAAGTTTACAAGCAGCTGTCATGAAATCAATAGAACGCTCGCCTTAGCTCAATCGAGATCAGGAGGACTTGGTATGTTAGCTGACTTTGATTACATGTGAAAATGCGCTGAATTCTGCGTTTCAACGGGTACTTGGACGTTTACCACCGGGCAACCCGTTGGTTTTCATGTTATCCAGGGTCACGCACTGTGCAGCGTTTGGGTTGCGCGCACGGACAATTTTTCACAGAAAAGAAAACTTTACGGTAGACAGCATACCGGATCACTACATGATGGCGGCTGTTTTTATCTTGCAAACATGCAGTCTGTGAATGAACAAAGTAAAGTAGGTACTTGTTTTTGTCTAGCAACATTAGGTTTTGAGAAAATATCAGTCAAGCCGATGTTTTTTGCATCTGTCTCGAAAGTAATTTTGTCAGACAAGCTAGCTTTTTTGTCACAAACACAGTTAATGTTAGGGCTGTTTGATGTGTGATTAGCCGCAGTTGTCACGGCATCGTCAAAATATATTCATGCACATCAGACAAGAAGGCGTTTGTGTTCGCAGGGCCAGTGGGCTGCCAGTGAATTCAAGTTAGATGTTGCTAGGTTGCTCTATGCCTATATTCCAGCAAAAATGTATAGTCCGTTTGAGTTAGACGCATAATCCTGTATGCGATTGAAACCCGCAAATTTGTGGTGTCAATGCAAGTTTGGTTTATAGGAAATACGAACGTTCCAACCGCAGATAAGATTGTAGAGATCCTTGCCCACGGTAACTAAAAAGTCGGATTGAAACATCTTACTTCAGTAGGCTCTGTTTTAACTTTAGACTTTCCATAGAGGTAAAACATGGTTGGAATATTAGTAAAATTATGTAGTGCTGTGGTTCTGGGTTATCCGGAGGAGTGATGACCCTATTCTGATGAGGAAGAACAGGCTTAAAGAATAACATTTATTGGATGGGTTTAACGTCGACTCGCACGGGAAGGAAATTCGGTCACCTCCAGATATGTTGTTCTTTCGGGAACAGATGTTTTACGAAATATCACGGATAAACTGACGTTACGCCTACGCCAAGGTGATGCAGGTTCACGACACCTACTCTGAACTTCCAAATCTGGATGGAATTATCATCTTTGACGAGACCACAAGGAATGATACAACTGTCCAGGTAAACAAATGTGTTCACTATCTCAAACGGATCATCCGCAAGCATGAGGTTAGGGTTCCAGTTTACCTAGCCTTGCAGACGAACTTTGCGCTCTGCGTATGAAGTGCATGCCAATACGTAATTTCTCCTAATCAGAAAATCCAACTGAATACGTTCCAACTCACGCCTATTTTATGTCTTCCTTACGCTCAAATGACGCCTTTATTGCGGCCACTGCAGTCCAAAGGAAGACTACGTATGAGACATGAATTTTTTTCTTAATTAAATTACTGTCGTTTCAGCTATCAGGAACTGTTAGTTGATAGGACTCATTCCAAACCTGGTTATGATCCAGAACTGGTAAGGGTCTGAAGCACAGTATGACTAAAAGTTTCTTCATTTTAGACCAAGCAAAACTGGTTCTTTTGGCAGTTTATACTGATTGCGATCGTCTAACTTTCAGTCCAGACCATTCATACGACCAATCAAAATGCACCCTATGCTAGCTGAGGACCACCAATAATGTTGAAAGATTGCAAATATTTTGCGCTATAATGTGGAAGACTGTCCAATGTCCAATTAGTGTGTTTCTTCAAGCCAAAGTATTGTGAAAATGAATATTTGCTACCTGGGACCTTGACGCTAAAAATCCTGGAAACCCCGGGTTTTGTCGTTCTGTATTTTTTGTGGCATTATGAGAATCCTGCAAGTATTCTTCATGTTCTCTAGATTTATCAAGACCATTTAAATCATGCCTCTGGAGACGACAAATCCTTATAAATTTACTACAGGTTCGGACTTAATTTTTCAGGACTTACACGAAAGCGAGTTGATGACGTTGTTCATAATGACTGGCAACATCTCTCTCCGATGATACATAGATAAGCTGAGCAAACAACGCAAAACCAACAAACACAGATAAGCCTGTTTAGAGTAGAGGAAACAAAAACTTTTACGTGTATGTGCTTGAAAAGGAAAATACGCACGCAATAGCAAAACGTAGTTATATTTATGTATAAGACAGGTTCTTCCAACCTTTCCCACGTGAATCATAATAGAAGCATCACGGGTAGTACATACACATAATCCGTCTTAAAAATCTACCATATGGAGACCACTAATTCCTTAGATCATACAATAAGGTGACTAAAATACAGAGCCGATGGGGCAATAGTAAAATATTGACAAATACGTCCAATAGTAACATATCAACGACACAATTTAAGCTTCACTAATAAATTGGTCTTTTTCTGTACATAGTTATATGAACAACGGCCACAGGTTTTTACCTAAAAGTCTCGCTCCAGGCATCCAGCAGAGTGTAGCTGTTACAGAACATTTCAGGCCTCCCTATTTAACTCAAACCTACAGTAAGTTTCAAGCTGAAATATTCGGCAGATTCCTAAAAATCAAGACAGGTCTATTGTGGTTGGGGAATATTTTCAAGCCAATGATGTTCATAGAACGCGACGTTCTTAATTTCAGCATTAACTGAACTGATTTCTGCTACCTCAGTTAGCGCATTACTGTATTGTATTATATTGCATCATATCGCATTGTTCTTGTGTTCTCCTTGACATATAACTACCTTCATAACTCACCCATGTTTTCCTAAGACGAAAAGCTATTTCCTTTTTCCATGTATAGAAGTTTAGATATCGCAACGCATAAGAACTTCCAGTCTCGTTTGTATTGTCATGTCGTGGCATGTCCCTTGAAAGAACAGTTTGTCCCACGTATGTATGCTGTCTACTTACAAAGCATGAAATACACCTAGTGTGAGCAAACAAGTACATTCCCCAAAACTAACACAGGTAGGTTCATGAGTGAGGGGTAATTTTATTCACCGGAAACCAGACAGTAAAACTTGTGAAGCAAAAGATATTTGTTTACTGCAAATTGCCACGTAATAAAAAGAGATCTTTATAAAAACCCACTCTAAGAAATGATGAGTTCCTTATCGGTTTCACTCCTCTACTTCAATAGGTACTGGACAAAAGTTCCGGTTTTGTGAATCCCTTGAATGACACAATTCTGGTCGAAGTAATGTGGGTGTACAAGCACATTGTCTTTCTTGAGAGAACACAAACAATAGATGCGATCAATCAGCGTCAATACATTCAAATGCGGTGAGTAAATTTATATTGTTTAGTTTTATTTTTAGGAAATTTTTACTTCAAAAAACACCATAACATCGACTTCCTGGACGTGCTTTGTGAGATGTGCCAGTAATCACAGTGAAGGGGGAACACTATGAGGCCAGGGCAGTGTGGTAACCTCAATCTGTGAGGCCTTTTTGAGACTTTCTTGGGGGACTTACTTTATATGTCTTTCGAATGTGCTGGGGTTTCGCACATTTTTCTTTACCAGTCTGAAGTGGATCAGTGTAAAATGACGATTCTGAGGTGTACGGCAGCAAATCCTGTTTATTTGCCACCAATGTGGTGTCGTTTACGACGATAAAGACTATGAACTCTGTATAAAACAACAAAACTGAGGAGAGGAAATGGTGGTTTTTTGAAAACACTTATGAATACGTTTATGTCTCATGTGGTCTCTCATTGGCAACTTAACTCGTTAGACGTAACTTCCGCAATTTTTTTAATGTACCTCGATGAGAAACTTCACAAAAGACCATCTCCAGATAACGATCATCATCAATGCATTATACGCTGTGCTTTCAGCAAAATTGACTGAAATATCTTAGTAAAAATGGACCCCAGGACTGGTAAGCGGTCCAACCACTGTCTCCGGTTTTCATAACTCCAAGGCATAAGCTGTACTTCCAAGGTGGATGTCCGATCACGCTCCCGTGGTTATCCAAGGGTCATAAATCTCAAGATTGTGCGCTTGATTGAGGGCATAAGCGTAGTGCACTTTCACAGTTTCTGCATGGCAGTGACTTACGGAGGTCCAGTCTTGGATGTTGAAGCTGGGCATGACAATAAAATCGTTCACATCCCCACCCGTACAGCAAATACACGCCTGATCACGCCAACGTCGTCTAACTTTTTGTTAAGCTTTGTGCACGGGAGCACAATTACACCAGGTTTGATTGCACAACTTTGCAAGCTTTGATAGGGTTTGCGGTATTCAATGACTGGGTGGGAATAGTGGAATGACACAGGCCAAGATTTCATTTAGTTGGACGTGACCATTTCAACTATCGACTGAATTGCCAAACAAGCAAGCCGGAAAACGACATTGGTGAGTGGCGTTTGCTAAAATAACCATTCTATAAACATTTGAAGCAGCTTCAATTGAAATACTTTACGTAACCATAAACAAGCTGTGAAAAATAAGCCTGTGCAAGTATAAGGTGTATACAACTGTCGTGGTCATTGTGCATCAACGCTGAGTATATCTCCAAAGGAGACCATCTGTTGCTCACTGGTTGCGATGGTGTGGAATCCAACTTAGTTGGTCTGTAGCTAAGCCTGATACAAGGATGATTCTCTAAATGCGATTAAGATTTCAGGTGCTAATAAAAGAGTTTCCATCTCGAAAGGCACTACTCATATTGTTGCTGAGAGCTCTTTGACATCTCCACAACCGGTTTCACCAGTCTCGAGGCTCATCAGATAGACACACTTCCAACCTTGCGTTACTTTGTTTTCTAATGGAATTTCGAATTTTGCGAAATACACTCATTTGTAAACTGAGTTGATTTTAAGGTCAGAATGAGACATTTTGATATGCTCACTATGCTTCTTGTCTGGATATCATATGCGCAATCAGCTGCCTTACAGACCAATCAATGTGGTCCATAATTAGTTTGGCATTCGAGTTACTGTGCTTAACTCACGGTTCCTGGGTCTGAGGCACCCAGCGAAGCGTCTAACAAAGTCATAACAAAATTCATTGGTTTGGCTAGAGCGAATAGCGCTGCAGCGTGCACTGAAACGAAGGGTGCGTAAGGCCGACTAGTGGATATATGCTTCGGAGTCAATACGGTAACGACTGGCCAGTTCAATTCTGATCAGATGGACCTTACTGTCGTTTGGTTAACTGACTGCGAATCTTACGATTAAGTGTACCTCACCGAAGTTTCAACCCGGGGAAGGCACTCGTATGTACATAGCTTAACGGAGTGAGTTTTGAAGTTTACGCTCTCACTCTGTTGTACGAAATTTCATAATATCATACGGTCACACGTCATTTAGTTAGCTATTTCTAATGGAATTTCGGATAGTCTACCTTCCTCACAGTGTTGATGTTTCTCCCTGTCATTTGTTCAAAGGTTGCTAACGTATCTTGCACAGTCGTCGAACTACGGTTTACAAATGCAAACTGGTGAGGCGGCTAGTGCGTGGAAACGCGGTATTTAGCACATATTCTCCGGAGCTCATAAACAAGGACAATCCACCCTCACTTGGCCTAATCCAGAACGGCCTGGTCATGTTCTAGATGGTCTCTCTGGTTACACGAGAAAAATGCCACTGATGCGTTTATAGTTGTCGCAAAACAAGCTGACATGGTCAATTCGGATTCTAGCACTTCACACCCCACTGTACAAAGAAAAAACCATCCAAAGAACCATCCAGTGAAGCATCAATTACATTACCTTATTAAGCCTTGTGGATACAAGATATATTTTCAAATCTCGGGAAATGTTCACTAACTGACAATCGTCTAATGTTGACCCAATACATGTTAGTGTTCCACAGGCTGCTGAGTGAGTGGCATCGATAAGGGCGTGCAGGGACGAACAAGGGTGTTCATCTAAGCCAAAATGGGCGTATAACAACTATTGGAAAAAGAATGCGTTTAACCGGCATTGCTAGTTTGGAGTTATTCTGAACATCTTGACAAAATGCGAAATATTTGACTGTGCTATATTTCATCACATGAGTCATTTTCAGCAAGGACTTCAGTTTCAAGCTTCTTTTTAATTTTCCAGTCGGGTCAAAGAATAGAAGATCGAAATGGGAGATCGATACATGATTTTGATGACCTGAGAAAGAAACGACATTTGTATGTAGCTAAGACCGTGCCTGAGATCGTATCAGTAGTCCGCATTCTGTCTGCACAAAAAAACGGGATTTCTGGTTCTGACATGCCTGGATGACAGGGAGACATGAACAGACTCTGAAGAAAATTTAGATCGGGAGGCATGATAATGTTTTGTCTTTAACGTCACGACAGAGGTTAGACACTATTTGGCTAAATATGGTCGAATGTGATCGATTAATTGTTATTAAAAAAGCGGTGGCTTATACTTTCCCCATGTGATAGTGAACCCGATGCGATGAGCTATTCACTCACATTATACCCAACCTGAAGCAGTAACCCAATTTGGGACATCCATCAACAATTGTCGCAACCGATCTTCAAGCGATCTGTGGTGAGAATATAAAAAGTACTGATATAAAATATGTTAAGTGTGGAGTCAGTGGGGTTAGATGCTGGGAAACTGCATTTGGCATTACATGTCCCTGGTAGACGTCGTGAGTGGACTTGTCGTACCGCTTTTGCTTGCGGACAGATTCTCTTTTCAAACATTTTCCAAGTGTCAAAAATGAAAAGTCAACCAACCGTCGACTAAACTAGCGTATTATCTGATGAAAGCGCAGTATCTTTGCGATACTCAAAAAGATCACATCAAAGTGTGCCAAAAATAAGGATATTATAGATGCTATATCCGCGAATGTAACGCAATGGAATTTCTGTAGTTTTCAGTTAAGCTTTCAAATGACCGTGTACTCACAACATGCTTCAGCAGCAAAACTGATGAGTTACTTGTAAGGACGAACCAAACCAAATTTAATACAATTTGGGACCCACCAATGCTGTGACCTCTTGATGGCAACAACAAGAACAAACTGGCGTCCTAATGTTGATTATTTTCAGTTGCATGGAGTAAAGGATGTAGTCCATTATGCACAACTCACAATGGGTGATCAATAGAGTTTGTTTTAGCTTGTTTGCTCTTGTGAATCAGAAGCTGCGGCACATTTGATGGAAACATTGCATTGAGCGTCAAAGGTGGTATGTCCATCCACGGTACCAGATTGACTTCTTATACTGATGACTACGTGGAAGGCTGAGTTTTGGCTGACGATTCAGCAGCAGTGGATTAAATCAAGAAAAATCGGGGAAAGCAATTGGAGTAGCCACCCGATTTCAGGCCTGCTTGGTTGGATCAGGAGTACACTTGGGAAACAATAAAGCATATTTTGTGACAAAGTACCTCTGATTGTCAAGAGGTGACATAAACGCGTTGGTTCATTCGAAGAGGCCAATATAACAATGCGCTAAGCACGCACAAACAATTGGCTTTTATTTAGTTCTGGGAGAAAATCGTAACTCAACCACTATGGATAACACCAATTAAAGGGACGAAGAAATCAAAGCGATCAAAGATCTATCTACCGGAATTAGGTAACATTTGACTTTGGTAGATCGTAGTCTCCTTAACATTAGCAACTGTACCACGCATACCACTTAGCAAGTTGAATTCTAGTTCATGGAACAATATATAAAGAGCTATTCTGTATGGTTCGGATCTCCTGTTCTATCGTTTTATCACAAACGCATACCCGACATCACTACAAAGTGCAACATTCTAGATGCTTTCTTGACGCAGCATACTACTCGTCATAACAGCCCAGTTGTTGATTCGCCCTTTGTAAGGCTCACCAGATGGCCGTGGTCCGCGAGTTTCTATCAACCGTATGCAGTGCTCTGACACTCAGTTGTAAGTAATTTAGGTAGTACACTCAGCTGTAGCCGGAGTTGGTGTTAACGGGGGACCGAATGAATCTCAGCTAAACCTCTCGGTTAGGACGTTGTTCAGACGAATGCGTTACACTAAGTCCTGTTTCGGTTGGTGCCATAGTCAAGATATTGAAGTTTATTTCTCTGATGAGGCACACAACTTAAAATGCTGCTGAAACTCCTCGGCAAGCACTATCGGTTTCACTTTTCTTGAACTTAATCAGACATGTCTAGTCCTCACAAAACCATACCGACTGAATCAAGTAAAACTTTTTGCAGCACATTTAGCAACAGTACAGCATAGCTGGGATTGAGTGCGGTCGATAAGCAGAAAAAAATATCATTACTACCATCGAAAATCCAAAATATGGCTTTATGTCCTTTCCAGATGGCCAATACTGCCAATGTGCTTGGCAATAGAGATAAGATCTCCCAGTAAAGCAACGGAATACTTAAAGGGCTGTTTATTTCCCATGAGGGAAGGCAGGGTAAACTGTGTTTGAAGATGACTGTCGAAAAGCGCCACAGCTATTGATTTGAAGATGCACATAGGGAACCAACCCAGCAGCTGGCTTTATGAAATATATATATATATTTCATATACATATATATATTATATTCATTCCTTCGGTTAAAAGCATACAGCAAAAATTAGGAAGAGCTTAACGTATGAAACTTTGGGCAGCGCAAAAGTGTGGTGTAGTAATAAAAGTACACCCTTAAATTCACAATGAAACGTGGGCAACCTCCGGTTTCTGGGTGGTAGTTGTAGCGCAATCTGTCGCAGTTCGCAGAAATTTGTTGACGTATCACATTTATTTAAGCATAGTCAAGAAAACGATGGAATATCACCAAAGCAACTTATTTTTCTTTTTGTGAATAGAAATGCACTTGAACAAATTAAAAAGGATAGGGACGAACTTGAAAAACAAATTGTGATCAAGGAAATGGGGTTGGTTCAAGTCGACGCCAAAGCATGTGGACCAAGAAGTCTTTTGCCTAAAGAAGCTTTGTATAATCTGAAGCCCCATGCTGATCTGTCCGTTCAGTCCAGGAGCAGCCGTTCTGCGGTTTCCGATAATGACATCTCAGGCAATCGACAATTACAGAAATTAAGTACCGATTCGGTTGATGAGTATTCCGAGAACTTTGGATCACGAACTTCTCTTCCCACGAGTCGGAAGGAACCAATTGGAGGTAGAGGTCAAAACTCCCCGCGGTGCAATTTTCACTCGAAACCTAGAAGGGCAGCCGCGACCCAGCTATTCAGACACTCTGGGCAACAGTCGTTTGATTATGCTCAAAATATGCATGAAAACCTCTCAAGGACGAGCAACACAGTTTGTGCTACGCCTGAGTACAATCATTCTGGGTGAGCTTAAAACAAAATTTGCCAGTTTCTTTTCATATATGCGATTTAACTCATTTTTATTACTTGATACTCCAAAATAACGTTGCATAATCTGTTCTTTGGGATTGTTACTGAATACCTCTGGCTCAACCAAACAAACTTATGACGTTCTGGACTAATTTGTTTTGCCAAGCTTGTGGGTGAATACCATAGTTCCTGGTACTGTTGAATTCATAAAAACACTTCCCAACATGCAGTATAGTTGCCTGTTCATAAGCAAAGGGAAGTTGCCCCTACTTATTCCACAAACGCCACTCGAAAATAGTAATCTCAGAATTCCATGTATGTTTACTTCTGGGGCAAGTTTCCATCGGTTCTATTAAACTGTGTGATGGCCAGCAGAATTAAACATAGTTTCCCTATTCATCGTTATTGCTCCTTCAGATGAGCATACCTTTATTTCACGAATTCAGCGATACTATTTAGTACGTGACACTTCGTATTGCTTCGGTGATAGAGACCAACTTAGGTAAGACAGAAGAAGTGGAATGTAAGGGGTTATCTTTCGTTCAACTTGGCTCCAGGGAGCGGCTAGGTAAACATTATAGTGGAATAGGAAGAAAATGGCCTTTATAATAAAATTGTAAAGCGAAATACAAAAAATCACTGAAGCCATCTGGACTGGGCCGCGATGCGTATGGTGACTATTCAACGTCTGACATAAATGCGGGCTGTGTGATAGCCGGTAGGTGGTAGTGTGGCTTTTGATCTGTTCATCGCGCTTTGAAATTAACTTGGGCACTTTTAGTTGCTGAGAAGACACCATAAGTGCACGATTGGTAAGTATTCCCTCTTGTCGGTCATCCGGTTTTGTAGTTTGCAAAGAGCAGCTTTAAGATCTAAACTGGATGGTTGTTCACAATCATCCCACTTGGAGTTTGGTTTATCCATGTGTGATCTGTGTTTAGCCCGGCTCTAACTCCCTGATATTTGGATGGTTGATTGTATATTGTATATTTTTAGAATTTGACTATCTTCGTGCTGACTGCTCTATGCCTCGACTTGTGGCTATCTTCATGGGCCTGGGTGGTTGAATTGCGAGATTTCAGTCTGCAGACATCTCATTATTTTGGCCGTTCGGTTCTCGGATTTGCTGATGTTTGATGCTGCACATTTCTCTTCTGATAACTTGTACTCCGTATCTGGCGTCTTTCCTTTTTGGATTTGTTGGTTTATTCTTTGATTTCTTGTACAGCTCGAGTTTTGCTAGTACTGGATTTCGTTTGTTCTTAGAGGTTGATAGACATGGTCGATCTATATGCACCTGTTTAGTGCCATATCACTGGAGTACCGCGTTTTCATAAATTCGCGTTCTTTCCTTGTTCTTGCTTGCCTGTGATTGCTGGGGTATTCACTGATTACAAGCTCTTGCTAGTTAGATGACTAACAGAGAGGTGACCTTTCAGCTGCAACTGCAGTTGACCTGGTTGCCTGATGATTCTCCCAGTCATTGCATGAAACTTTGTTAGAACACGAAAAATATTCGGTTTGGCGGATTTCCTTTGTACAAACAAACAATGCTTTACATTTCTCAGGGAGAACCAAAACCAAATTAAAAGAAGCAGGCCTCTTTTTGCCTTTTCGCTTGTTTCACAGAAGCATCTACTGATACACTGCATGGATCGTCGGTGAGATTGAGGGGGAGAGACACTCGCTTAATCTGTCGATGTGTATGATTTGGAGAATTTGCCACGTGGAGCAAAAAATAATTAGTACCCGGTTGGGTGATTGGCCCGCAAATAGCGTCTATTTGGTAGAAATATTGGGTTAGAACAATTATTCCGGCTTATCGTCACAAGCACTGTCTGACTACAATAGTCCGCGGCCTTTTCACATAGAAACAACAAAACATATGCCATTTCTGCCCGCTTGTAACGTCAAACAGTGAACGGCACCCAGAAGGGGGAGAATTTTTCCGGAATTCCGGAGCTTCCCTGTTTGTGTCAGACTTCAGTTATCAAGGTATATCTGCAACAGTCATAACGCTGCAAGGCAACTCCAGGTCAATTGTCAGAAGTTAATCAGTAACAGCCGCCGGGTGCTGGTCAAATAAAGCGAAAAAATTAGCTACGGGCGCTATTATGGGCTCAGCAACTAAGTAACCAAGCAAACAGGTATGGAAAACAAGCCATTGTATTTCAGCCCAATGCCTTTCGACCATAGTATGTACTCAACAAAAACCATCCTATGGAAGAAACCGCGTCTGTAGCAGGGGGTTTTCATACTTGCATTTACCCCTAAATCCCGACATCTTGGAGTTCCCCGATCTCTCTCAGGAATAAATAATATTACAGGGACTATGGACCAATATATATATATATATATATATATATATATATATACATTACATACGTATATATATACTAGGTTGTTGCCCTAATGAGGATTTCATTCAGTTGTCCGAATTACTCGAATTCTGGAGGATTTTACGGAGTAAAAGTAAAGTAAAAAGTACCAGTATGATTCAACCACAAAAAAGCTAAGGCGACTATCCTCGGTCCAAACAGAGAAAACAGGAGGCTGAGAGCTCATTCGGAGGGAGGGTCATCACCGCATAGCAGACGTTTTGTTTTGCCTACTTTTTGAAGAGTTTAAAGAGTAAATGTTTTCAGAACTCAGCTGATGCTATGTTGCCAAACCTAGCTTCCAAGAACCTACATACCACAGCGTTGTTCTACAGTCTCAATCCAATACTCCATGCGAGCATAAATTCCCCTAATATGTCTATTTCCTATATCCTAGCTTACCGGAACGTCGAAAACAATTCTACCGGTCAAGAACGATATGGCAGACCTATGACAGTTATCAAGGAGATCAACATGGTGTGATGAAAACTAGTTTACACACTCAGTCATCGAGTGGTTGGAGCACACCGGGCGATTCGAGAGGCAGGCAAGTGGCAGAAAACGGAAGATTGCGGGTCAAACCAAGAAACTACCCAACTCGCACTGGCTGCGTGGATCACGAAAAAACTGATTATTTATTTGGTTCATAACAAGTGTTCAAAATCTTTCTTGTTTACAATATTTTCTCATAGCATCCACAGATCAATTCGGTTGACTATTCTCACCCGTTTATGTCTAATTGTGCAAGTCCAACGTGCTTTAAAAACAATGTTGTGACTCGGAGACAGGTTGGATTTTTAAGACCCAACATTTGTCTTTTTTGGAAAAATTCCATTAGGAGATCGGCCATGAGTGGTTTAGTCTGCAAATTGGCTTCTTTTGCAGGACAGTACTACTGAAATATATTTTAAGGCATCAAAACTGGTTTTCCGTAGAAAATCTTCCTCCAAAGATGAAATTGTTTAATCTTTTATAAAAGTGCGTTTTACAAGTAGCAGAGTTCCGTTGTCTTTGCTGAATGACTTGTGAACCGTTCTTTACTCACTTTCAGGCTAAAAATAACCCATATATCCTACGCATAAACTCCAATCTATTTCAATCTATAGGTTGTATTTAAAAAAGCATTTGCCCGTCAATTCTCGTAGGATCTGTATGTTTGGCAATATGCAGTTGTTACTAGTGTAAAGGGAAGTTTGGGCCTAGCCGTCGCAACTGTTTGACCTACTGCTTCCCCAAGCAGGCAGTACAACCGCCCACTGACCCACCGTAGGCGTTCGCTTATGGCGTCTTGGTTGATAGTCTTACGATAAAAGCGGGATTAGATTTAACTTATAAAGTAAATTCACCGCAACCTTTCAGCACTTTCATTCCGTAGTAAGAATGGCAGTACCCGGATGGTTTTCGTGAAAACTGGGTCTAGTTTCATTTTGCAAAAGTCAACAGCTGGGTTGAAATAACCCACTGATAATCTTCTTCCTGCAGACTCGGTAGTGAACAGCGATAATGCGAACCATATAAAACAAAATATGCCATGGGAATTTGTCAATGGGAACTTCACAACATCTTCACAGTTGACCTTGTAAACACGTAAGTCCTCTGATACCCGAAGAAAAGTGAATGTGGATAACCACTCGCGGATATTCTTGAAGAAAAGTCTAGCAAATAGTTTTCAGGAACAAGTTTTTTCTGAGCAATTACTGCACAATATTCCTGGCAAACTTAATTCCCATTCGGGCAGTGAGAAAGGATTGACGGTTTTGGGTTATATATATATATATATATATATATATATATATATATATAATAGTCCCCGAAATAAGCTCCCTACAAGATTGACCACCTTCAGTAAAGATATCTTCATTCCTTGTTGTTTAGGCGTAACACACTACTTGAAAGGTGACCGATAAACCATCAACAACAGGAGATTAAGCTGGATTCAGTTGAGCCTCCTGTCTAAGCCAACTTTGTGTGCAAATGAGAGTGTGTCGAGATATCTTCACTCCCTTGGAATTGTTCGAATTCTCCATTATTGCTCAGCGAAGCAGAATATAGTCAGTTACGCAGCTAATAAATTCCTTACTCAAATGGTTTTCGGTTTCAGGTAACGGCATGAAAGAACTTCAAAAAAATCAGTGAAAATACCTAAATGGTTCCTGGCCCTCCTAACTTATCTCCAGTTCTTTTTCTCTCAACTTAGAGTGCAACTGCTTCGTCTGTTTGTCTGTATCTCTCCGAAGTATTCAGTCTTTTATCTAGGTTGGATCGGATTATCAACAAACGTATCAAATGGTATGTAAAACCCGAGGGGTAGGTGTAGATTCCTCGATGTGGTTAATATGTTTTCAATACGTCTCTTCGGACTTGTGTATCAAATGCTAATCGTCCAGGTGAAAGTGTGGATAACATCGTTCATTATTTCCACTGATGGATTATTGTGTAGAATGGATTACTGGTAAGGAAATGAATTGGTTTTTAAACGCAAAACAGACCTACCATTGCAAGAAACCAAAATGAGTTTTTGGTGCGCGAACGGACGACCTGTCAACTGGACTCAACAACTGTACAAAACAGAATCACGTGCCTCTGAAATACTGATTGACCACCGACGGTGGCTGAGGGGGGTACATCACCTTAGCACACAGCTGTGCGGTATTATACATCTGGAGTAGGGTCTTAGACAAAATCACCCGGTCTCGGAGACTGGTTTCTTGAGGCCATACTGATTGGTGGCTAAAAACCTGTTGTCTGCGTTCAGAAAGACCAAAATGTCACTCTTAAACTAGTTAATCTTAATCCTGTTTTCATTACCTCGTTTTTAATTTACATGATATAAATTGCAGTTTATTATATCTCTCATACCATTCTACATGTTTTACAACGCAATGTGGAATGTAAGAAAAAATTCACAGTAAAAAAACTCGACCACCAACTCAACAATCTGAGCTGTCAACAATCTCTTCTACATATGACAATTAATATAGAGCATAAATTTTATCTTTTCTAATGAGGGACGTCTGCCGATTTTTATCTAGTCACGTGCTGTAATTTCCGCTTGTCAAGGAAATTATTGAATTCTCAGTTCTAATTTTGGCTGTGTTGAGTTTCTGGTTAATTTAGAGGCATCCATTGGTCTTGAGTCCCAAGTTCAAACTGCGCATTAAGAAACAAAGTGCAAGCTGTGGATCAGATTGAATAAGACAGGAAGAACAGTAGTGCAGGGGGGTGAATTCACGTTCCATAATACCTTCTGTAGTAATGCGTGTAAGGCAAATTAAAATGAAACAAATTACAATGTTGGTTGCAGCTTTTGTCGGGAGGTAAAAATTAATGAGACCAATTGATAAAACTAAGATAACTTCACGAACTCCTACCCTCACTTTAGAATCATTTTGCACCCTCTTGTTAGAATCTACCGAAATAAATGTAGTTGAATAGTCGGGCCAGCAACCGTTCGGGAGTAAGAGTAACTTTAAAAGTATTCTGTGAACTCCTATGGGAGAATCATTTGCTGGTCAAAACTTTGCTATACTATTCCCAGACGAAAGAAAAATAGTAATTTTGCTTACCCAAACGAAAAAAACGTGAGCAGAAACTAGGGTTGTATGCGTTGTGAGTCGGACTTAAGTCTGTACGTAGGGTGTATCCAAAGGTGAACTACGAGAAAGACCTTATTTTACTTATGCTTAAATCTCTATAATTCGGTACAATCGGATTGTCTGCTAACAGACTAACATGTTGTCACGGCAACGAAAAGATCGATAAAAGGCTGTTTTCCAGTGCAATTGCACAAGAGCAATTTTTTACCGCAGGAAATTATCCTAAGTTTATTGAAAACTATTCGACAGTGCACGGCCGGTTTCGCCCTTGTTGGGACTTCCCAGATAGATGGACATCTGAGTTTCTGTCACTTTCGTTTTCTACTTGAACATCGCATTGTTTGTGATTGGCGAAATGCGTCCATTTGCAAGTTAATTTGACGTTGAGTGCAGACTAACTACTCTAGGACAAACCCCTCGATTACGATATTTTTCAAGAGAAGGTGTCCAACAGGAGTCCTTGTTTCAGTTTCTGAAATACTCAAAGGAACATTGTCTTGATAAGACACACTACTCTTAGGGTTGCCGAAAGGCAAAAAATTGATTTGCAAGTAAGTGTACTTCATTAGTAGCGCAGTAGGAAACAGGTTAGGCGGAAATTCAAGAGACTACACTTCTTGATAAGTCCCAAAAAGGGGCGAACCCGGTGATGGGCTGTCTGTGCGTTTTCAGCCAACTTGTGAGCAGTGTCATTCGTCTATACCTCAAACTTCCTAACAGCTGAGACGGTGCCTGAGGCGGCTTTAGCATAGCACACACATTTGATGGAGAGATTGATCCTGGGCTCACTTGAACCTCTCGTTAACACTAACATAATCTGCGAATGGGTGTACTACACAACAATAAATTTGTCTCACACGAATCCCCTGTGAAATGGTAATGGTTAAAAAATGAACAAAGCTTTCGCCTCAAAAGACGTATGCTCAGCTGGCTGGGCTGTTTCGTCTACATTATAAGGTTTTTCTATGAAATTCTTCGTGCCTCATTCAACGAAAAATATAGTAAACAATATCCACTTTCTATGATAAATGCCCATATTTCCTGTTGCACAAAAACCTGTTAAACGGAGACCAGTTCACAATAGTCCGTATCCTTGGCATACAAAAGAGAAAATTAGAGTTATTTAAAAATTCACTGGACTGAGTTTCTTGGACTTGCCCAAATAACAAGACAAAGATAGACTATGTGATGCACCCAGCAGGCTAGGCATAAACGTTAGATGCTTTGATTGAGCAAATAGATTTCATACGGTTAGATTTTATAGTGATTGTCGGTAAGCTACAACTTACGTCCCTACCGGGTCCATAATTTCAGATAGACAGACAAATAAAGTGACATATATATATATATATATGAATATAAAAAGCTAGACAGATAGATAGATAGATAGATGATAGATAAATAAACTCATAGACGGACGACTCATTAGATGATTAGACAGATAGTTTTAAAGCCTAAAAGGAGCAAAGTAGACGGCGATATTCGGCGATCGTCTATTTGGAAAATTGGGAAAAAATAAAAACCTGGAACCCGTATCAAGTTCACCAGTTGCACAAAATTGTTGCTGGTGCTCGATCCAGAGTCTGCGGCTTAAACCCATTATTCAAATGATTAGGTGTTCTATCCCTCTATGCCTAGTTGATGGGAATGCGCTCATCTAGCCGAGGTTTTTCTTCATCCGACAACACCTAAAATGTGAGTAGATCATCTATTTGTGTTTAGCTTTATCAAGCCGCAAAACGCTTCCTTTTATAATAATTTGACTAAGTCTTCTCAGCATTTTACAAAATAACTGTAGGGTTTAAAGTAGCAGTTTCTTTAGTTTCACTGTTTCTGTCGCAACTGTCAAGGGTTTTATCTCCACTGCGTAGCCTCAAGCATTTTTTAGAGGTTGTCCTGCTCTTCTCGTGGCTCACTTTTTGTAAAGTTGACTCATAGCTAATCAAGAAGCCAAATAATACTGTTAGTAGGAATAATGTGTTCCATAATTTGTGTATAGTGCCATATGTCACACCTGCGTTTGTGTGAAAACTGTAAGTGGTCACTTATGGCTCACGTGCAAAAACAATTTGCAAGTACACAACCGTCATTGTAGAGTTGTTTTATACAGTTTCTTTTACAGTTGTTATACAGCTGTTTTGTACGGTTGTTTTCTATTGCAACTGGATTGTATTTGTTCAACGAATCTGTTAACAAGCAAAAATATATTAAACCCTTTTTATGTAGTAAGTGTTATTTGGGTAATAAAAACATCCGTTCAAAGGTAAGAATAACGTCATATCATCAAACGGAAAGAAGACAGGAGCTTTTGATCTCTCTTTAGGGAGACTGCTCTTTGGAGGAATACTACACCGTGTCACGGAAGACAAAGCTTGTGGCCATTTTTCCCAGGATTTTCCTTCCTCCAACAACATATGGCTAAAGTCACCCAAATACAGTTTTTTCTGTAATAATAATAATGTAATAAAAATGCAACTTGATCCATTTCACCGAAGTAATTTTGTGTTACTGGTACCCCAAACGAAGGCCTCCAAAAGAGAAATTACTCCATAGAATTTTTATCTAACTTATCCTCCTCATCAGTCGCAAATTAACCGCCTCCTTCATGTTATTCTATATATCAGAATGTCTAGTACTAGTACGTTTTGGGGATACTTTTTTGAATTTAAACCGATCGATTCTAATTTGAAAGTTACCCTTTATTCTACCAGACCTACCTATTCTCGATTCTAAAGGAACAAGCAATTTAGCAGTAACGTTCTTTCCAATACCAAATAAATATTTGGTCCGAAAACTGTTCCGTTCATTTTAGGTACTCTCATTACTGCGGATCGCTGCCTTTTTAGAATACAACCCATATTCACAGAAACATGTCATTGCTTGATGGCTGCATATCTCAGAAACAGCTTAGCCGGAACAGGGCGAATTTCCGTTGAAATTTCAAAAGCGTGCGTGCTATTGTAATCCTTGTTGTGTTGACAACCATTTTCAAATGTCATTTCTATGTTCACCATGTTAAACATTTCCGTTTGGCTATGAATTCACTTCCGTCTCCTCCTGCGTTCTCATTTTCCAAACTATATACTTGAGCTCTCTGAATGCTATACAATCCTTTAACAATTTATGGTAAACAAAGTCTTCCTAGTATATTTACTTTCATCGCTTGTGTGTTCTTAAGGCACAATGGAATTACCACCGTCGATTGTTTAGATCACTAGCCGACAACTGTGAAGTGCACGTTGGTTTGATCTGTGAGGGGCTGCAGTAGTTGCCTAGCAACGGTCCATCAGGGACTGTATTACTCTTGGTATTGTTACCAAATTCGTATAGTCCACCCCTTCAAGGTATGGAGTGCATTCAACTTAGTGGTGAAGCAATAGCCCGCTCCGTGTCGATTATGATTTGCAAAGAACAGTAATGAGCAACAGTTCAAAGGAAACAGGTCAATAGTTTACTTCAGATGTGTTTATTAGATATTGCGGTTCAAGCGCAATTGCGAGAGAGGGTATGCCACATATTTTGTTGCAATAAATGTAATGCCGAAATAAAAGCCCTCACGAATAAGCCGCCCAAACCTATACAATGCTTATCACATAGTCAGAATCCGTTTGCGAACTCCCTGTCCATTTCTGTGTCTTCACACACTCCCTGCTTGAGTGCAATTGGGGTTGCTCAGATTTGTAAGCGCGGATGGATATGGCATGTTAGGTAAATAGCTGAGGTGGGACTACCTGGAATTAACAGAATCAAACCCACAACACTGCTTCAGCCAGTTTCTACCTAGCCTATCTCTGATCTCTAAATGTAGCAAAAAAGATGAGCCAGTGAGTTAGGGATATCCACTAAATGGACAAGTTTAAGAGCTTCATTACCGGGATTTGTGTTGCTTATTTTGCCTTAGTTATTCCCATTTAAGTCCATAGCAGCATGAATAATTGAGAATAGCAAGGAAAAGGCATCACATCTGCGTTTATCGGAAAGTATTTATGATAAAGTAGTTGAACCAGTAGCAAGTGAATTTTCAACAAGCAAATTTGAATTGAAGCTAATAATCCTTTCAATAAGTAAATTCTACATTTGAGATGTCTTAGGCCTAAATAGTTCTTCAGTTGGCCCTCTGAGAGAAGCTGCTTTCCTTCAGTAGCACCTTAAACCTAATGGCGAATAATGGGACCATTTTTTCAAAGACTGGGCATGTCGGGCAAGCAGTCATCGTGCTGTGAATGATTCAGGTAAGACATCCGTTGCACTAGGTGCACAGTATTCTGTTAGTTTAAACAAAGGGACCACTAGTTTGAAGACGACACTTACAGAAACGCTGCAAAGTAAAAGCGGTCGGTTACGGAAAATCAAAGCACTTCTACCACCACATGTGAGTTGCAGTTACCACAAGAACCTCAAGGCGCACGAACTATTATTCATCGGATTCTCCGTGAGGAGCGTGAAAATTTGCAGGCAATTATCTGATTATCCACATTTAGTCAGATTCTCATAGAATTCGAAGCGTGTCAAAAAAAACGGGTAATGCAATTTTTCCCCTTTAAGTATAGCCAGAATGAGTTCGTAGGATTAGTCGTAATATTGTTGGCCTACGTACATGGAATAAAGCCTACCGCCTTGCTAGTAAACCTCTTGGGATGAGCTACTTAGAATGAATGACGGTTGTGCTTTTTCCAAGCCCGTGTTTGGCAAGATAAATCCAACAGTTTTTAATCATCTCAAAACGCGGGTGGTTAGGTGAATTTCCTACATACCCAACTAATCTACTTCCAAAGTTGTAAATCACTGATGGAAACTGAACTACATTGGTACGCTAAAACACACTACTCATAAGGCTGCTGAAAACTCGCCGACAGCGTACCATTGGATTCTTTTTTTTCAGGCTCATCAGGTAGGCGCAGTCCCCAAGTTTTTGTGGACCCTATGTTTTAGTTGAACTTTAATTTTACGCAATTCGCAAAATGGACAACAATTTGATTGTAACGAGGAAGCACAACTAAAGAAGAACACCATAAACGAAAATCATCTCCGTTCAGCTTCGCCTCCCTTTCAAACAAAATTGACGTGTAAATGAGTGCATCCCAAGTATGTTGACACTTTTGAAACTGTGATGACGTGATTATTCCGGTGGTTTTCTAACGCTTTGGTAAGACCTTCTCAAGACTGCTATTTGCGAATCCTAAACAGTCCCGATTTAAATCGATAAACGAATTACGATAAAGAGGAGCTAACATAAATTGAACTCAACCTCTGGCAAAAGGCCTGAAGAGTTGCACTATCCCAAGGCACCGTAATATAACACCCAGTCGTATTTATTCTTATTTTATTCTTATTGGGAATTGGCAGCAGTGTCCATCTCACGAAACTCCAGAGGGTGTCGAACCCGCAAGCTTCCGGCTAGAAGTTGGAACGCTAGACTGTTCTGCCACGAGCGGCCGAACGACAGTTTGATTAACTTGCATTTGGACGGGATAGAGCACGACTCGTCCTTCGGTCACGGGATGCACATCACGTGGTCACAAGTTTTGACTGGCTTCTCGAGCAAACATCTATTAGATGGAAGCTCCACTAATCGGGTGAATTTTATTCTTCCTTTCGTTCCTTCCATTCCACCTTCCTTTCTTCGTATTCTCTATAAGTGCGAGTTGGTCACAGTGCTGATCAGTCACCCGTGGCCGAAGGGTCTAGTGTACCACTTACTAGCTGGGAGGTCGCGGGTCCGACACTCTCTAAAGTTTTTCGTGAGACGCGCACTGCCGATGATTCACAAGAAGCATGGACTGGCTGCACAGTGCAAGTTTCTTTGTTTTTGTGTTAGATAAACAAGCTAAGCAAGCGAGACAGATTAATGGTAGTTTTCTGAATTGAGACGCTGGACCATCTGTAGACGCCTAGTATATTAGATATTCTTTATCCGCATGGTGAATGAATGATGTCACCGTTTCTTACAATTATTTTATTTACAGTCGACCCCGGACGCCCATACGACACAAAAACATCCAGGATAAAATAACCCATTGTGTTTAGCCGAAAGAGCTTTCTGTGTACGGTGAGTAGACTGGAGAGCGAAACTACTGAGTAGTCTTAGTAGAGGTATGCAGAAACGTTATCTTCCGGCTGTGAGTAGCACCCCCTGAAATCTACTGATTTTCACACTCAGTAGCCCTAACAGCTTTTTACGCCAACCAGCGCACAGGAACTTCCAATCAAGCCTATTATGAATTCTGCAATGAGCTGCCTTGAGTGATACATTTTGAAAAATGTGTGATTTTTGTCTAATTCAGGAAGATAGAGGTACTAAAAACGAGTCATTCCAATAACGTTTCTGACACCATTCTCACGGAATTCACTGTCGTTGGGATTGAATTGAATATTATTGCTCAGCTAAGTAAAACGGTTACGGCGTGAAATAGAACTGCTTTTTCTGTCAGTGCATACTATGTCAGGAGCATGATTTTACGAAATAATCCCTAGTTTAGACTGGATCACATCATCAACCATACCCACCCCGTCAAATTCGATTCAGTCACAGCTGCTGTCTTCTCGTCTATATCGAAAAGTTAATGGTGCGCCTACGCACAGATGCAGGCAAAGAAACCCGGGGAAATTCAAGTCAAGAGGCTTGTTTACGTCATGCAGCTTGAAAGCAAACCCTTGAGAGGAGAGCTTGGTTTTCCGGTCAATGCATAGTAAGGCTGAGGATGGAACCTACACATCGCATCGGTCTACCGTGCAAATGATTGCAACACTCTCAACGTATCTATCGGATGATTCTCATGAACAAGCAGTCACTGTACCAGGCCACCGGGATTACCAAGACGAACATGCTGAGCTGCAACGTTGTCAGTGAGGACGTTGAGTGTACTTATATTTGTAATGATGACGGCTGCTGTTGTGTCTGAATTGAAGTATTTGGATGGGAATAAATAACAGACGGATGTATCGGACAGAGTATACGCTTTAAACTGACGTGCCTGTATGTGCTGATGGGCAGTCTTTCGATCACCCTAGAAAAAAGAGGAATAAAGTGAACTCTAAAGACGAGGTGAAGAACACAGGTCTTCAACTCAGTTTAGTTCATTTTGCCATTAACGAAGCTGTGTTTGCAAATGAACTTTTGGGCTGTCCTAACTTTTGGACAGCGATACTTGAAGTTGGGCTGTCGTAGCCAGCAACTTGATGATAGATTTTCTTGAGACAAAATGAGAACTGCATAGCACCATGTTAAACAGCTACAGTCTCTCTTGGATTTTCCAAAATTTCTAAGCAACTGAAATTTGGGAGATCCGATCAGTTCATTTGCTGGCTTCAAGCCTGCAACTCAGAGTTGACCGGCGCACCAACTGGAGGCGAAGTCATCGACCTGATTACACTAATACTGCTGAAACAGAATTTTAGCTTCAAATTTGCCACCCAGAGAAATAGTTAAATTTAGCCACTAGTGTGGACACACAAAATGTCCATTTGGGTGGGACGGATTACATCCTCGCCGTCATTCGAGGACACAGTCAGTAAACGATCACATGAAGTGAAATCCATGAGCGGCATCAATACGTAATAATCTGAATTTCCAGCTTTTGATAAGGCTGCTTCTCTTGAACCAAAAGCAACTTCTATCTCCACCACAAACAACTTCGTTGCGGTCATCATCCACATTGACATGGAATACATTACCATTAGACCTTTTGCCCGCAAACATCGATCAAGATGCCACTCGATTGAGGTGTCTGTCGGATACAGCTACACTCTGCAATACTGACATGCATAGTGGACTCCGGGGCACATGTGGGTGCAACTGCGTGGTCAGGTAAAACTTGCCAGCAAATTTCACACTACACTTGAGGTGACAGCTACTGATGAGCTTGACCACATAGTACAAATAAACCTTTAGTGCTGGACAACCTATACGGAAAGTGTTGCATGGAGAACCATAGGGGACTAAGTGACCGAAGTCAGAGGAGTTCGACCACAAAAGACCGTAAGGCAGAAGATGCTTAGGGTGCGCTCTGGTCTGAGAAAAACAACTTAGTCTGGGTTAAATTCATGACGGCTGCTAGCAGACAAAACACGTAGAACTATTTTCTCCTTGTTTGTATGTCTGGGTAATCTTTGATAGAGTTTTGAATGGAAAGGGTGTTTTGCTGCTGATTTTATCTAAAACCTGGGGGATAGTGTATGATACACACCACCAGCTGTTTAAGGATATATCAGACTAACGTATTAGGAGCCACTGGTTCGTTTAAGTACACTAGGGGTGGAGTTAGCACTTATTATGTGTATAGTGTAAGTAATGAAGTGAGAGGTACAGAACTACGCAGACCGCTAGGCCAAGTTTTGTTGTTGAATAAACAATCATAATTTATACTGAATCCTCGCATATGGTTACCTGGATAAAAAACTTCTAATACTTCTGTGTAACGCATTCGAGGAGTGGGAAAAATGCCTTAAAAATGCTACTTGTGTCTTCGAAATTTCAGAAATTGTGTTTTCTCTCCTCTAACCAAAAAACAACCTAAGCGTAGGAAGGTTCCTGTAAAGCAATTATTCTGTCTAAGCAAACGGGAAAGAAAAAGCGGCTTAGTTTAAAAAGATTTGGTTATATTGATCTATTAGAACCCTTGACCAAAACGGAATTTGCGTTCTTCTTGGTCCATTGGCTTCAGAATGAGGATAATAGTTCGTCAGTTTTTTTTTGTCAGAGAATTACTGGCTATTTAGCTCAAGATTATGTGGAGTGTCCGAAGTATCGGTGTAACTGCTCAACCTCTTGGAAGCCGGCTGTTCACGTTCGGTCGTTACAATAAATTTTCACGTAAAAATAACGTTAAGTAATTCGTCACAAAATCTGCTATGCAGCTTCTGATGACAAGACACTTCTCAACAGAGTGATGAAAGCCTTCCCATTTACCCCTCTATGGTTATAAACAGTTGTGACGATCCATATACTTTCTCTAGAGACTTTTGCAACCAGAGCCTTAGTTTGTAGGTTAGAAGAGCTAACAAGCGACTCGTAGTTCAGGTGGTTCGTATGTACAGATACTTTTTGGATGGACAGCCTGAATAGACTAGCAGCTTTAGAACATATTCCCCATACAGGTTTTCTCATGTCTTATTTCTCGACACAACAGTTTATGTCTCCTGAGCTGTACTCGGATGTTTAAGTGAAGGAGTAGGTTTATTGTCTAGACGCAACACACTACTTATTTTTGTGAATATCCGTTAGAACAAAAGGTATCTTTCAGTTATCCAAAACCTTTACTAACTGCGCAAGTACACACAGCATTAGGATAGATGATTGTAGCCAGTATCAGAAATGTATCAGACTGAAGTTCCTTTATTATTCGCTAAGACGCTCAGAATAATGCCATGGAATGAATTAGTTTGAAAACGCAAGGTTCCATTTCGGTTCGTTCTCACCGAACAAAAATGACTTGAGTAACCATTTGGAATATTACAAACTAAACATAAATGAAAAAGCCCGCCAGCTTTGGAATACATCCTCTAAATGCGGTTACACATTAGTTTCATATTTACGCGAAAAAAAGAAGTGAGCCCTTTATACCAGTCCTTGTCATGCCATCCGCTTGTCCATATACTTTTGCATCAGAGATGAAATCATTTCGCAATTAATCCGACCAGAATACCCGTTAAGGCGTGATTCGTGATAATCCAGTCGCGTAAGGAATCTACCATCCGTCCTAATTAAATGTTATTGAACAGCTAATCAACTGTAATCAAACCTACCCATATCATCTCACGCCGGAAACAGTGTTACGAGAACGTTCTATAACCCATTATTATCTTTCATTTTACACGTGAGGTGGCGTTTTGCTCTTGCAAAAGAAGGAAATGACTGGATTAACACCTTTTTGTAATATGATTATAATATTAAACCTCTGGAGATGAGACGAATAACATCTGTTTGTGCGACCCCGGCATTCGTCCCGGTTTTGTCACTTTCCTAAACAACAACCGTTTCCTGACACTCATTTCGTTTGGATACGCTTGGGTTTAGCCTAGATGAAGTTTTGCACTTTCCCAACCATGAAAGGTCTCAGGAGATTAGAGCTTTTTACGCCAGCTTGACAAAAATCCGCTTTGTAATTTCTCCTTTGTGGCTTATTACAATACTTATTATACTTCCAAAGAAATCCGTCTTACAGCTGTACGATTTCAATTTTTCAACTTCCGTGTTCAACGTGATCTCAATAAAACACTCGAAAAATTGTTAAACGAAACAGGCTAACCTACAAGCGATCCAACACAGATAAATTCTCCGTTTTATTCATCCAAATTTGGCCGAAAAATTTCAAAATACCGCCTAGAAGGTGAACGAACTACACATCCAGGTCCACTCCAGGAACATATACGAATGAGCATTCACATCACTTTCGGCTGAATTGCCCTCTGTTCTGGCGCACTTGTTCTGGTGGGTCCGCACCAAAAAGGAGAAGCACCCGGCCAGAATTTTGCTCTCATTAGAGCCCATTGGCCTATGCATAAACTTGACCGTGCCGGTGTTTATCTCCGGACACCAGACATGCGAGACAAACGTGTTACTACTATTCCACCAGAGCACGAATTGATTACGAACTTTACTTCAAAGGACACTGAAAAACAAACTGGTTTAATTCCACATTAGTTGTCACTTTGATCAGCTCTTGTCTGTAAACATTTATAACTTCGGAAAGATGCTTGCATGACCAACCTTGACCTTCTACAACCGGATAAGTGTTCTGACCTATCCATAACGTGAAAAAGGGGGTACAAATATATATATATATATATATATATATTGAGATGTGTAAACATATGGTGTGCTAATAGAGCCCAAGTAAAAAAGGGTTGAACTAACGGTATCTTAAGGAAACAAAATAAGTTTTTGCCAGTGGTCTACAAATCCGGCGTGCCACTGAAATCTCCGCCAATAATAAACTCGCCTGGTGGTTGATGGACATCCGTGGTCTCATTGAATATTTCACCCACCTTTACCTGAAATTTGAATCCTGTCAGACGCTAATCCGTAAGTTTTCCAAAGATTCTTCGTTTAATAAAAATGAACAAATAAACTTCACCCATATGTTTATATTACCTCCAGTAAGGTCTCCGTAGGTCTTACAGAGTTGTTGCAGTTGTTCGCGAGCAACAATTTGATATTGCCGGGTCGGCTACATCTATTTGCAAATGAAAGATGGTAATGCCTATTATTTGGCGAGCAAATGCTCAACTGTACTTGGTGGGCGGACTAATCCATCAGTATCGCCCTACGTGCCCCAATCCTAACACAGCATTTTTAAAACCCATCAACTGGCTACATGTAGACGAAGGACTTGGGGTAGCTTCTGTGAATACAGAACCGTTGTGTAAATTCTGTAGGTTATCCACGGCGCTGTTCAATGATGGTCCTCTCCTGTTATATCATTACAACTAATGCGTGTGTGCCGTACATGATAAAGTAACATACATACTTAGCCCGCGTTTTTTTATGAATAGCCACACATTCTCACTTTCAAATTTCGGCGAAGTCTCTCGATAAACTTACTAAGTTGACCTGACTGGAATCACATACCGTCTTCATGGAAATCTGAAGTTTACTAGATGTCAGTTACTTGGACTCCCTTGAGGTAAAATTATGCCTTGGGAACAAGAAGGCAGGCTCACTAGGTGAGTTAGGCAGCAACTCTAGAGAAGAAAACTCCCTCGTAAATCCAGTTAGTACTAGTTACATAGAACTATAGGACTTATATGACCTCGAGTCTCAAGGATTAGGGCCGGTTAGAGTGTCATATGCAAATTGGGCTTTAAATTGCTCACCGCACACGAAGAAAAATGGACCGAGATTTACTTGTCCAAAACTCACCAACGTGTGCCACGTGATAGCCATTTTGTAGTCGAGTGATTTTAATACAAATGTTGTACCTAGGTTAGGATAGTGGGGTAAGTGTAACAAGCGAAATAGGACACCATCTGAAAGACCGCGGGATTTTGTGGTCTTGGCCATTGTCAATATAGTGTTTTATTCAAAACTACTTTATAACTGTCCAAGACCAATGAGCGCCAGTTAATAAAAATCCTTGTATCCGAAACTAGAAGAGACCTGCATTTGATTATGCCAGTGTATCAAAATTAGTTTCTGACAGACACTTTTTAATGGGCTAAAACGTTTTGTCATTTTGGGTCAATACCACCACCTAAACCGTAGTATTTCCATGTGGTTTACCACTCCGGGCTAGTGGGTTAGGATGCCGGTCTTCAAGTAGCCAGTAGACCGCAACAAGCGAATTGATTAGGATAACTTGTCATCACTTTTCGGACCTCGTGACTCTTCGTCTGAAAGAAAAGTCAGGTTGTTCAGTATTTCCAGCGAGTAGTAGTAGTTTGTCGGAAATGCTCTGTCAGAGAGGAATGGTTTGGAATGGAAAATTCAAAGGTGTCGTACCGAATGACGTAACCAAACGGCACAGGTACGTACCGCATCTTTACTTTGAACATTCATTAAAGGATACTTTCAATTTGAATAAAAATATACAAACAATCACCCATGAACCTTTATTTGCAGTGAGGTTGTGATTGTTCTAAAGTATGAAACAAATTCCATTCTTTTAGTAGAGCTGGAAAATCTCAGCGGTACCTGTGGTACATAAAGTTGACCGTCATCGCTTTTTCGAAAATTGGACCACATAGGTGTTGAGTAAAAAGCCTGGATAACCGGGAGGGAACACCTGCTGGTACACCTGCTTCTGATGTCCGCAGTGGCTGTCCCGATGTCCACTGGATCCCGTTGACCCCTAATTCTTCGTCCTGAAACATAGGTACTCGATAGATTATCCTTAAACATCGGCTTATTCAAAACTGACACTCAGACACTTATTCGACCTCACGAAAGGCTATAAAAACACAAAGGACGTGATAAACTGGTCAGCCGTTGAGTTATTAAACCGCCTTCTGGGATTTCGCTAGGTACGGAATAGGATGGCTTAATTCTACCTTGGAGGTAACTACCAAGTCTTGTCCTAGATGTTATGACATTGAAACGACTTCAGGTTTTAAATTTATTGTTAGCTGGTATAAGATTAACGCAGTTCGCTGAAGGAGATGAGTTTACCTGTCGTCAAAAACGAACCGGGTGCTACTAACCATTGAATCGTGCCCCTGAAGGAGTTGGTAAATAGTAAACATGGAACAAAACAAAGGTGGGCCCTTCCAGAAATCCAGAACTAATTGAAACAAATCCAATGCTTTGCAACAAAAGTAGAACATCCAGATATTCGTGAGCAGGCTACTCAACATCAGTATCCTTCAGGGCAACTGGAAGATAAACAAAAACCCTCCTGCGTAGCTGAAAATTTCTCAGCGTTATAAAAAAATTGCGTTATCCGGTCAGGACGAATTTTTAAAATTTTAGTAGCTTTATTTGGTTGTCACTTTACTTTGAGTTAAACCTCCAACGAAGAAATACCTCAGAGAAAAAAGCTGTTTGGATACTCTCATACGTTCCTCATAAACACGAACAACTGCATTATCAACACTGGTCTGATTCGTCTTAAATTTAACAACAGGGATGCAAATAACGGACTTCATAATTCTGTGATCTTTTGACGAGAAACAAACTGGGTGGCAAGTGGCATCCTGATTTCGCAGAAAGGCTCTAAACACATCCGTCAAAATAAGTTGCACTGAAACACAGAGAAACCGAAATACTAATCGCGACTTTCTCATGCAAGTCATAAATGAGGCACTTTGGAATTTCCAGAATAACAAGTTCATGCATGCAGAGGCGAGAAAACCCGTGCGTGGGAGTTAAAATAGTCAACCGTTTCATTTTGTTTTCATATCTATTTTTAGTAATACTCAGAGTCCCAAAACTACTTTAGTAACCTATTTCTGGCAGCTCCGATTTGTAGGTTGTAATGATGAGATGAAATGTTTTTCCTGATGCAGCACAGTAATTATAAGGTTGTGGTCAACTATTCGGTAGCCTTTGAGGCTCTTTGCGTCGGCGTGATTTCCGAATCTCTATCAACTTTGTCTTCCTCTTCAACACCAAATCGTACATATTTGGAGAAATACAATAATGCCCGAGTTAAGTTCACAGTACCGGGAAAGTCAAGTGAATTCCAGCTGAATCTATCGTTAATCAGACTCCTCAGCTGAATGGGCTGCACCTGCTTCAGCTGGTACGATTTTCGAAACACCGAAGTATATTTTGTTGACGTAAAACTTAACTCATAACGTCACTGTAAGCTTTTTTTACCGCCAACAACCACTGGGCTATGTCAAGGAAATATACTTCGAGGTCTTAATATTGTACGAATTACAACAAGACGCGACCTGTGAAGCAGATTCGGTTGAGGAACATGAAAGTCAAGAGATCCAGTGGAGATTCCGTTGAGTTTTTGGTTGAAACAAACTTAATTTACACATGAGCGTCGTTCATCAAAATGATTTTTTTCTTCCATGTTACTGCCCTCTAACATATTCCAGTAAAGATATCATCAGAGGTGAAAAGTTTCAAAAGGGCAGAGTGAACAGCGGATCAGAAGGTGGTGATAAGTCGATATTCTACACGAGTCAGATTATAACATCTATCAGTGCTGCCGTTTTTTATTGTATTTGGACCGATTTCTAAAGTATACTTGTTAGCGGGGCTAATAATTGTGCCCTGTGATTAGTCTCCTCCGAGGGATGGATGATGTAAGTGTTTTATTGTTGCGAACGTGGAGGATTTCTCTTATGCGAATTTTACACCATGTTAACCCATTTTCACAGCGGGCAGCATTTTGTTTAACAGTGTGTTTCTCTTTTGTTATTTGGTTTCAGTCGAACTGTCGTAGTTTGGAATGTGTGAAGGGGAAACATAACTAGAAATTAAACTTGGAATTACGGCACGCGATATAGTCATATTTAGCTGAAGGAAATAGTAGTTTTTCTTTTATGAATTAACTAAAATGGTTTATTCTGCAGATTATCTTCTGAATCAAATGGTTGACCACCAAATGCTGTGCACAATCAGGAGGTAGAATTTAAGACCATTTGCATTGTTCTTGTGCTTTGAAAAAACTAATAAGCCCTAAGTTTTAAAGCAACAAAAATTATTCAGTAAATCTACTGTTCAGGAATGCTTGGCTTTTTCAACAACAAAATCATCAGAAGCTCGATAAAATAATTAGAAAACTAACAAATTTTTCACCAGGTGATTTGTATTGTGTCAAACAAAAACACTCATAGTTCCTACTGACAGTACACATCTTCCTTGAACTGCACGCTTGACGTTTGTTTTTTCAAACGGTAGAGGGACCCTCTAATCAGCTGGACTGAGCGGATTGGTAAACAATTCTTTGACTTGCAAGCGCAATGAGAAGGCGGACATTTAGTTAAATGCAAATGAACTGAAGCGCATCGAAACAGCAAATCCAGCTTCATACAGCGGTTTGTTTTTTCTGGTCATTTTGCCTCCCTAGCCCAAATCGAGCCAAAGTAAATGTCGTTACAAAGTGAACCTAAATACTGAGCCGAAGACGGAGCTAAAGACACTATCAACGCCCAGTTCCTACATTTTGTAAATTGCAGTTTGATTTTTGAATCGAAGAACAAGCAAAGTGGTAAAAAAATGTTCATAAGCTTATTATATTTCACAAAACCAGTAACGTATTGATTCCAGCCCAAAGCTAGATTTAGTAAAATTTATACAAACTCCACAATCATCTGGTATTACTGAAATTTTTCAACTGGAAGTTTAGAAAGACTGAGATGTAAAAAGTTCCCACTTAGTTGGTCAGTTAAGTCGGTTAGACTCCCTCAACACCGAATAATCTTGAATTAAGTTGAGTAGCCTACTTTCTGGTTTGTTTAAGTGCGGAGAACACGAATTCATTGAGATTTAACTTACAAAATACTGCTGCTGAAGCACGCTCCAAGTATTGGACAACGAATATTAGGCAATGCTACATGCAATGCTGCAGGCAATGCCACATATATTTATGGCCATTAAGATACTTTCATTTAATTTTCCCTAATTCCCAAGCCAGTAAGGCTGGCCCCGTCAGTATAATAACATTGCTTTGTATTCAACACCACTCTTTCACATGATCAGCCGATGCCACTGTAATCCAGTGTACTGTTTGAATTTTATTTTAAACTGTGAAAAGGATCTTTTTTCTTGGTTGTCGTGGTGGGGGCTAAACATAAAATGGAGAGACCAGCACAGCCCACAGCGTCCCACAGCCCGTGTCTAAAGGACGTGTAATACCATGTGTTGCCTAAGTACACTCTCATCAACTTCGACAGCTCTGCATTTTTATAGCGTTGTGGCCTCAAGGTCGACGGAATGGGCGTAGTGGTGGGTAGTCCGCGTTGGCTGGTCGCGACTCAAATGGGTTGCGTTTTGAATGCCCAAGTTATCCAATGAGGTCTATGAGGTCTTCAATCCTATACAATACGTTTACTGTCAGGATCTTGTAGGCTTTTGTTGAGGTACACTGCGCTTACCACTCAGCCACCATGTAAGCAACCAATAATCGTTCTTGCACAAGTGAATACAATCATTTAACTATCATTCGCGTTATATCTATGCTACAGCAAATTTGTTATGAAACTGTTGTGTGCAATGTACACATACGTGTATTATTGCACATCAACTAGTCAAAGGACTCAAACAAAATTCGGGATCCTATAAAAAGAACCTGTTCTTGGGAAAAGGTCAGAGATTTCAGAATGTTTGGCAATTTGAATCTGGAAGACAAATGTCGGTGAAATACTAAAACAAAAGTTGACTTCCGCGTTCTAGTTTTTAATCATCCGTGACGGCAGCAAATACTGCAGCAGAAAAGAACGCAAAAGGATATAGCCATGCCTAGTTAACAAGAGGTAAATTACTGCCTCATATGCAGGAGACTCAAAATATGCAGCCTTTAAAACTACGATCACTTCATCGGATCTCGACAATTCTACCAAACGATATACGGAATTAGGCAAAATTATCGCAGAATGCACGAAAAATTATTTTAAGCTAGCAACAATGAAACTACTTTTAATTAACAATGCAACTGACTAGGAGTTCACCGGATCCCATCCAAGATTGTCCAAGAAATGACTCAAGGAACCGTCAGAGCTGAAAAATGCTGCCGGTCAGATCAGAGTTAACTAATCAGAGTAACGGAATTAACTGGGAAACTCCCTATGACTGCTTTGCTGTCGTGTGCAGATAGAGTCGACATCTCACGGATAACGAACAATCAGGTTAGATTTTCAGCATGGTAGTCGGCTGTTTGGTTCCTGTGAGGTTCACCTTTAGTTTTGATTCCCTATCAGGACACCTCTTGGCTGGGAGTGTGAGTTCAGCTTAAACATCAGTAAAGAGAAATAGCTTCTTCACATAGTGTGTGCAATCCTTGCGTTGAAACATGAGTATTTCACTCTAAAATTGCCGGCTACCCCTATGTGTGAGCTTGTACAGCTTTGGTACACTGCTGTCTTCGCTTGAATGATGTAATGGGCTAGCGGGTCACCTAGTCGCCGGCCTTCAGTCAGTTTCGGGTCCTTTTACTAACTAAAAAAGTGGGAGATTGACATCCGAATCTACAACTGAATAAATATTTCCTTTGTGGTTTTGTGCATCCCAACCTACAATTCAACGACTGCCACTGGTAATAATGAAATGAAATTATTTTTCATCCACGAAAAATACTATACATAAGATCCACACCAGTTTAATTAGCCCAACGTGAGCGGTATATAAGTCATAGAACGCACTCGTTACCGGTTTACTGGGAGTTTCTAACATGTGGTATGCCTGATCGGTGAAAAATAACTTAAAAATGATCTTAGGAACCTGTATGAGGTTCATCGATGAACCTCGGACTGACATGCATGATGGAAATAACCATGCCAGTAATCGAAAGAAATCATTCACAAGGTGAAAGAGAATGATGCGACTTAAATTATCTTGGTGATTGTTCTGATAGGCAGAGGAATTGCTGACCCGGTTATCTGGATAAAATGATCAAAGAAGAGTGCTATTGTTTGCCAGGTATTCCTCCTGGTTGCAATTTTTTAAAAGCTGCATCCTAACTAATGTGCAACTGATGTACATCTACCGTCACTAATTGACGGTAGCGGAAACACAAGTGTGACCAAAAATTCGTGAAAGCGCCCCAAAAGCTTACCCATATAACCGTTTTGCCAGTCTATCTCTCAATAAGAACCAATGCTTACAGGTTGTCTATTCCAAGAGGCGAGCATCAGGCTCGGATGTCATTCATGTCAAAATAAATATTAATGGAACGTCTTTTGATCACGATACCATATAGTTACAAGTAGCCTGATTTTTTATTACATTCTTTCCTCGCGGCGGGTGCGACCAGTACAGGTCAATGATCATGTAAGTTATCAGGATGTTAGAAAAAATGAGGCCAAATACCCAGATGGTGGTTCCCCAACTCCTATCCTTTACATAGCTTGATCCTCAGTCTCTTATCATATATCAGAGGGCACTGTAACCTGTAATAGTTTTTATTGGCAAAAAGGGGAGATCGCTGCAGACGTATTTATAGACCAAGCACTGAATTTCTCACGAGGACACGCTAGAATCTTCGCAATAGGTCGGGAATTCCAAGCTAAAGATGATCGGTTCCTACTGACCGAAGTCCTGGCCAATCAGACCATAGCCCCATTCGATACGTTGTCGGTTCGCCATATATCCGACCAGTTCACTACTGGCACTGAAAACAGTTATCGTTATTAAATGCATGTTTTATGAAAAGCCAATGGTTTTGCAAAGAGCAGTGATTAGTTACTATGAATGTTTATCCAATAACCTACATTTTGCCAGTGATCACGACACCTTCGCATTTGAGTGTTGGTCGTCGGCTTCCGGAAATTAACAGCTGACGCGCGATCTGGATGTCAGCTGTACGGTAGTGCTCACCTAAGAAACATCTAACAGGTACCGGTAAAGGCAGTAGATCCTACTGGGTTCAGGTTTCCGAAACCTACCGCATCTCTTCTAATGTCAGCTTGTGCGCATAACTTCGACCACAGCTTAGGCCTGAAGTAAGGTTTTTTTTTATTTTCCAGGAAGGCACGACTACCACTACCAAACTACAACGTGGCGAACACACCTGAGTTATTACTCGTGTGAAGTAACACCTCGGTTGTTTTCAAAAGCCAGATTACTCGCTTTAGAATCTGAGTGAGAGGGCTCAAGCACAACCATACAGCTAGTTATTCTCTCTGATAAAAACGCGTAAGCCTGAACACGGAAGCTCTGTGTTCACGGACAATCCAGTTGACTCAGTGCGGTTCTCAACTCACTAGTCATTTGCTTGCCAGTTACTCGCCAGGTGAGTACCCAGTGTGTTGCTTGGACGGAGAGATTTGGTGTTATCCTCTTACTCCCTGAGGATAAGTAAGGCCCTAGTGGAAATCAGTCTGGAACAGCTTACCACGGAATTACGTGTTTGACCCTACCATATCCACTTGGGGAGAAACACACTTGTGATTCAGCTTCCCTAAATCCGACCACTTCTTTGTTATACACTTACGGAAAATCTTCAAGCTCGTAACATGGTCACTAAAGCCTAAACATCAGTATTCGGATTAAAAACGGAACTGTCCACTAGTATTTAACTGACTATCCGCATGACTCGGCAGCCGGCTGCAGCCGAGCTCCAGAACTAGTCCTCAAATGGGTATTAAATTCCGTAGACCACACAAATTTTTACTCTTTCTTCCTATTGTGCGACAATTACGTTTCACTTGCACAAGTAATTGTTAAATTTATTTAATGCCATCCTTCAATACAATCAATGAGGTAAGGTAGGTTGAATATATAGAGAGAATTTTACTGGGAAAGAAACAGACTGTTTTTTGCGTATAGAACCGGACAGCATAAGAAGGTTTCACTGCTGAATCTCCGAGTAACGGACGAAGATCACTGGTTATGTGGTTAGCTGGGCCGAATCTAGGTAAATGATAAGCTGAGCTCCTTTTGCCTTCCTTAGTTGACAAAATGTAAAGCAAGGGGAATTCCACATTAAAACCAAATACACTGTGGCAAAATTTGTGATGGTCTGCTGGGATTTCCCAGAAAAAAGTTCATCTTTCACCATTTTATCCGACAATATCCATTTTCCGTAAATTTTTGCACAGTTTGTTGGTTGCGTCTGCTGGGCGCCGGGGAAATGGCGGTAACAGGCTCGACCCACAAATCGGATGTTAAAACTTCATCTCGGGCGGTAACCTAGGAAATGCTGCCGATGTGCTCTGATATAACAGAAGATAGCGTACATTTTTGTCCGTTCCGCATTGGCAAGCATACTGGTGTCCGGTCAGGATGATAATTATTCAAACAAGAGTGGTGTGTTCACAAATTCATTTCATCACATAAACACGTTCTACGATCACGCACTTCCTACAGAAGTACACAATTCTTCCAGGTGACTGGCTCATACAGAAGCCTTCCGTAGTTAGTTACGCTGACAGTTTACTGCGGAGTAAATCGATGATAAGCTTAACAACAACGCATGGTAAATACTCTTTAGCATTGTAGATTGAAGCAGGGAAAAAGCAGAATGGTTCGATTAGACATTATGTTAGCTCGTTGAAAGGACTATCTACACTGTCTGTCCACCAGCCACGGCTTTGCCGCTTCTAAGAGCGGCCGCTACCACCACTGAACATTTCCCCCCACCTGTTAGTATAAAACTCACTTTAGAGTACAAATTATTTCCCCCAATGTTCACGCCAGCAAAAACGTTTAAACTGAATACACATAGGAACACGTAAGAACATTTTCTTTCAGTTGTTAAGTAATACCGGACATCAAGATATTTGTCTGGTTCCTCTCCACGATGCTATACGCGGAATGGCACGATGTACACAATGCATCATGTCATAAAATATTCAATGACTTAATGAAACTAACTACCGCTGTTGCTCATCACAAGAGCAAACGTTCCGCTAGCCATTCCCTGGTGCTAGTGTGCAGAAGCTGGCTAAATAGTTTGCAGAAACCCATCAACAAGGCTGAATGTTTTATCGACGCCAGTCATTAACGAGCATATCACACAATTATGTATCTTACCTTGTCAATGACGAGAGTATGTCGAGGTATTAATAGGTAGAAAGAAAAATTAAAACCCAATAAGTGAGACATCACTACGATGGAAACCGAATGAAGTGAATTACATAAATGAATTGACGTTGAATACAGGTGGTTGTCCGAAAGCGTGTCTTCAGCTTCTTCAGGAGCATTCACCAGCAGGAACAGATGATTAGGTTTCGTGGAATTTCATTTCTTTCTGTTTGATACTGAAAACGAAACATGCTACAGGACAAGAAAAATGGAACTGTGGAACAGGTTTCCTTTCCCACAAACATCAGTTTTATTTTCCGCCAACACATCCTAGGCTACTGTCCAGGACAGGCTGTCCATGGAATTATTCAAAAGACTTAGAAGAAATGCTAAAAAATAGCAGTCCACTCACGAAAGTCTTATATTTCAGCTGGGAGCAAAATGGAGCAAATATAAGTAGCAGATGTGAAGATGTCACGCAAGGCTAAGGTTAGCCAGACCGGAGTGCGAAAACAATTCATCTTGTGAGGAACGATGGTGACAGTGGAAAATAAAATAAAATCCACAACACTATGAGATTTGCATAAACGGCGTCCCAGGTACTGTTAGAAATCAGGCATGTGCTAGAACTGGAAGTTCCATGGCTTCACCCATAGTCAATAGGATACGGGTAATCTTGTGCACAATGTGCAACAGTGTTCGTTGCCGAGATATTCTGGAAAGATCTTTTTTCAGGAAGCACATTGCAACAACTACCAACTTTAGGAACTGAACTAAACAGCCCATTCAGACTGGTATTTTATGTTTGTTATTGAACCCGCACTTTTTTACCATTAGCCCTAGGGGTTGGTTTGTAAGTTTACACGACTCGATTTGTGTCTAACTAGGAACTGAATGTCGCTGAATGCCTGTTGTAGCCTCATCACGCTAGGTTATACGTACTTTTTTCGATGCGATTCGTGGGACTCATAAGGTCAGGTTTATACCAACTAGTCGAATCACACTTACTAGCAATCTCTACGTCGTTCAATTCCCACTGTATCCGGACCATACTGTAGCAATTCGTGGTGGAAAAAATTGTAGCCACTTAAACGTTACTTCTCCGTTTCTTCTCAGTATCTTCGTCGCCCATACAACTGTACAACCTCAGATATCCTGGCTGTCTCCATTGCAGAACTGAATCGATGAACAGTGAGCAAATGAGCTGATGAGTCTATGGGTGTTCGTGTTTCCGTGAACAGAGGAAAACACAAGAAAAGTCGTGATCTGAAGACTTTGAACAAGCTGCACTCAAAAGAATAGACTAGTTGAAGTTAATTAACCCACCTCGGAAGTGGGCCTAGCCAGAGTACTTGGGCATCAAAACACAGCTCACACCATTGTTCTGGGGGACAAAGTTGGTCCCCATGCCCAACAATGCAGATGGGCAAGTAGACTTACAAATATCGCTTAGGTGCCATACTGTGATCTGGCCTTGAGTAGAACTTTGCGGTTACGGGGTACTACTAGGAAAGATCACGTCGGCTTGGAGTGGTCAGTTGGTTTATACGCTGGATCGGCCATTTGGGGCTAAATTTATAGGGATAAATGATCTCTTTCGTCACCGTGGACGAGCCTTCCGTTTGGTGGCTACACGAAGTACAAAATCAGATATCAATTTAACCCAGCACATGAACGCCTTGCCCATATCTATCACAACACTTTAGTGATTTATGGCTCAACTGTAGTGGTTTGGCTAATAGGGTGTAATCTTCTATTGTTTCAGGGTGAAATTGATTGCTACGAATGCAAGCTGAGTGGAAAAAATGGGAAGTTACTAAGATGATTGTGAATTCGGTTTGTTTATTTTTCTGTTGAAGAACCACATAGACGGTACCACACTGTCGAGAAAGCCTCAAATACTGAGCCTTTAACTCAAGATCGTTATTTATATTATATGGTTTGTTGTCTGTTAAATTCATTCTTGGTGAACGAACCGCTCAGTAGCACATGTATATTTTCAGGTTATAAGATAGCACTGGCCATTAGTTCCACTCACGCTTTATTCAGTATACGTAATTACATCTTGTTCTGATGCATTTTTTATTAAGTTGACATCAAGCGTCTTGAGGTAGGTGTGCTGTAAAAATACAGTGTACAGTGTACCCCCCGATAATTGCAGTCCGAGGGCGCAAGGTCTTTGATCGGGGTATTAAAAAAGCATGCACCGCTCGAGTGCAACGAGGTCAGTCCGGTCGGGCGCACTCATCGTGTGCCAGCAGAGTAACGGCAGCTAGTTAACTGGCGAGCAAAGAGTCTGTATTTTAAATCTTAATGCGGTCAAAAAACTACACTATTTGGTAAATTCAACGAAACCTCGTAAGGCCTAAGAATACCGTATAACCGAAACACCGCTTAAATTTTGTCTACTAAATTCCCCGTGCAACGCGACTCAGCCATTGCACTTCACGCAACTGAGTCAGGCCATCAAATCAACTTCGACGGCACACGTATACTCCAGTTAGGATTCACTTCACACGTGGAACGGGCGTGCGCTGAAGCACTAGAGATCAACACAGCCAAACTGCATCAACCGTAGTGATGGCGCCAGCTTCCCGTCCATCTGCCTTGCACATTACTAAGCCTAGTAGCCAGGTGTCAAGCCGGGACCTCAACAGTGACGCATCATATCCAGCACAAGAGCAAATGGGTGTACATCCTGATCAAAATGCGCACAATCACGCGTACACGCACAGAACTCTCGCACACCCACACGCTGGTCGCATCTGACAGGCAGTTGATCTCAGGAGCACACCAATCAGAAGGCATGATAGCTCACCCAAATGACGCTGCACTTGACTCATACTCAATTGATGGTAGAAATCCTTGAAAAAGGTTGCCGACGACAACCGAAACATTGGACTATAAGATCTCAATCCACAACACTGTTTTGATTTTAGAAATTCCCACATTATAAACCACATGGCGGTCAATCTTTTTAGAAATATCTGATGCGAGTTTCGCTCGGAACTCCTAAGGGCGAAGATTGCTGTTTGTCCTTTCCCTACGGTGTAGACCAGTCGGAATGCTCGCTTGAGTGCAGAACCAGTATCTTTCAAACAGGGCCGCATTTGATATAAAATTAGCAATTTTACAACTATTCTTAAGGATATAGTTATTTCCATCATGAGATTAGGCCTATATACATGTGACCTTATGAACACCCTCGATATCGGTTTCCTTACATCGCTTGTTGAAATCAAAAAGTTACTTTTACTATGTGGTTTCAATACGCAATTTTTATTCAGCCACACTGTCGCCAAAGAGCTGGAGTTCGGCGGGTTTTTCGCTCGGTCCAAACTTAGGTGACACTTTTGTAAGTAAACTCTAGCATATTAATCAGCAACAAATTATTTAACCAGTAACCTTTTATAAACGCTATATGGACGATATTCTCATCATTGGCGAAACCACTATAACCATGACAAATCAACTACAGAACCCGTGGAATCTGGACCGGCGATAAACATAATGTTAAACTGTAGATTATATGTAAAATCCCGATGCGAACGGATATCCAGAGCAGTTTACACCAGTCACGAAAAAGCCCGTCAGAATTCACCTTCTGTTTGTAAGCGGCATGGCTACCGAAACTTCACCCATCGTCTGACATCTACCTTCAAACGGACGTTCAGTGCAGTCCCATTAGGAGCGCAGTTCAGCAGTGGTCCACTGCTTAAAACCAGCTTCAATGATAGATTGCCAGTCTGTGATTTATCAGCGGTGATTTATTCGTTTGTCTGACAGTGCCTAACAAGCTATATGGGGCACATGACCCGATGCCTATCCGGGAGAATTCGTAGGCACAGAGTGAGCTGCACGAGAATAAGACATTTCAGGCACGTGAGCACTGCGCTTGCCGCTCATCTGACCGACACCAACCAGCAGATCATTCCGATGTAATCTTTAAGATTGATTTACTGGATGCCATCAGATCGGTTGTGTGCGACTGCTGGTTTGTTCTTTGATCCCGCATATTGCCATTTAAAAAGGCACCTTAAGGTCTTGAGACTGCCTTGGCGTACAAATCACAGTTCCCAAAAAAACATACTAACCAGATTGTTGTTACTTTAAATCTATTGTAAAGCCACGTTACCTCTAGAATCTGATTGCATATTTTACGACTGTATTGACCAAAAGAGATGCCATTCAACTGATATGTTTTCTAACATTTGTATTTTAACAGACACTGGCCCTCATTGACAGTAATCAGTTTGTTTTTCAACGTTCACTGACTGGTCTGTTTTGCTCTTCACGTGCACTCCCATTGTTTGAATAAACGCAATTCAAGTCAGGCAGTCCTGCTGGATTCGTGCAGCACGTGCTACTTGTTTTTTTGCTCAGGAATCGAATTACCACTTTCAAGTAACTGTTTTGGAAAAATACTCGGCTAGGCCCAAGGGAGACTTATCAGCTGTGAAAATTAATAGCTATTCAGTACCTCGTGAAAACAAATAAATCTAATAAATTTCACTTCGGTGCTTATGTAAGGACTGATAAACTTCAACCGAGGTTTCTTGAGAATAACAGTCTTAGACGTAATAAGGGAGGTAAATAAATGAATGAATGTTATTGGTGGTAAATACCACACACCATCGGAGGGGCTCCATAAGCCTTTGTTCGAAGCGATATGCTGGGTAAATCAACCGACTGTTACCATTTATTCCAAGACAACATCCTCTGAAAAGTATAGGCACTAGAAAAGCAAAGATTATCCGAACGCTAACAGCGTTTTTGCACACCATAAGGTTCTTGAAATACTGCTGGCTAACACAACCACTGAGCACGGCATTCAATCTTCGGAACATCAGCCAACCAATCCACATCCAAACGTACCCTGAGTTGGATGCTTTTAACCGATCTCTCTGTGCTTTCAGAACTAATAAGAATTATTGAGACAAAAATATGTATGCAACAACGATTACAAACTAGATAAATCAGCATCGCGAATAATGCTTTTTGTTCTGGGTTGAAACACTCATATGATATTCCTGTTCAGTGGTAAGCACGTGGCATTATATTCTGATCGAGAAAATGCATAGTAACATTGAGTTTCCAAATAAACTGTTGAAAACCAAACACTTTTTAAACTGTTTTTAAGTAGAATCTATATGGAATAGTACGCTCATTCACATGTACGTTTTAACTTATATAAAAATCTGAGACTGGTCAGTGAGCCAACCTTGAGGGTCTCCAGTGGGGCAGAAAAAACAAACATATATACGTACGACAGTAATTTGCAGTTTGTGGAATTACACATGGCTGGATTTGGATGATTATCAGTCAGAGGCTACGTGAATTTGGGAAGTACAACGGAACTCAGGACAAAAGACTAGACGTCAAAATCAATGAAGAGATACAGAGTTTCAGAAACTAAGTGAATAAAAACGGTTACATTAACTGTGCAGTTCCATAAAAGAGATACTGAGAAGTGGTTTAGAGTTCTGATGCAAGTTCCTACTGCTCATCCATTTAGCAAATGAAATTCAAATAGTAAAATCATCCAACACGTTCTTCGTGACCACCACGTTGCCCTGAATAATTGTCGGCATCACCATTGTTGGTGCTAACGATAATGCCAACCACAATGCCAGACAACCACGTAGGGCTGGTGCCGCAGCAACATATATGCGTATGTATTTAATATGTGTATCATGTACTCCAGATGAAGCAGAATTATCATCTTATTCTTACCACGCTCTCTCATTCTCTCCAACTCCAAATTCATTCACACAATGAACAAAGCAACTGATTCGGGTCCCCCAGAGATGCATATCCGTAAAAGCGGTATTTGTATATCTCTCGAGAGGATCACCTTTGTACTAAACTAGCATTACAACCAGGGCAGGTTTTGTTCGCATAAACCTAGTTGGCTTTTTATAGTTTACTTGGACTGGGTTTGTGTTATCTTCTCTAAGCGTTAACTTGTCGGCATGATACTGGTAGCAGCTACTGGGAGTCCAAATTATTGGTTTGTTGCGAAATCCCGAGTAGCACATTTCATGTCATCTGGAATTGCCAGGACCATTCCAGTTTTTACTGTCTAAACGTGACAGTAGAGAGTTCCTGTGTCAGAAAATGTCGCTGGACTGAACCAAAAAACTCGGACATTTAAGGATTTGATACTTTTGAAATGCTATTCGTTTGTTTTCGGGGAGTAAGCTGTATTAATATGACTATTAACATTATTATTACTTATATCGTTATCATATTGTTGCATTATTATTAGGTCATTTTAGGTCCTTAGGTGTATCGCACGAGCACCCATATTAGATCAAGTTGTTGTTGTCTTTCTTTACCACCTATGTAGTTTGAGGAAACTTGAACTCTCACCGAACGGAAATCCATTTTACAAAATAAACGACTTTTGGTAATATGGAGTCGGAGCCATCAGACGGAATCCAATGGCTTTCCAAAGACCGCTGCGGCCGACCGTTCCCAACCAGAATGAAATTATCGTGTACGGAAAGCTGTAAAAGTAGAGCTATGACAACTATGTGGTTTTGGGGATCTTCAGCACCGAGTCAAAATAACGCTCGCTGGCAGAGTTCCTGCACGTAGATTTAGGAAGCGTTCGATCCATCATCACTGTGCTCACTTTCAAAAGTAACAAAGAATTCAGGGGTCAGGTAATAGAAAATATCAATAGTATTCTGAATTCCAGTTTTCCGCCTTGATCAACCGCCGGAAGGGAGGCCTGATCAGTATGTTTTGGCGTTGAAGGACCTTGATATGTCCTGTGTTTTGCAAATGCATGAAGAAAAGCTTAATTCGTGACCAAATCATCCTGGGTGTTCATGAGGCGAAAGCAAAACATACTGTCAGATATCTCCCAAACTGTGCATCGATATAAGCTATGCTGATGGTCCTGCTGGGAGTCATCCGCGGTTCCTTTGTTTTTGCACTCAGTGAAACGGAACTTAATGAGGTTGGCAACTTTCTGGATCGCACAGCACTGAATAACGGAGTACTTTCCGGCGTCGAAGCAGACTTGCTCCAAAGCCTAGTCACTTTGCAGCTTAGTGCCGGACAAATGCTGTTATAGTGGTTGGAAAGTACTGCTAACAGGATTGAAAGCAATCCGTTGACCGGAACGTGGTAATCTACCTGTCGAAGGTTAGCACTATCGATTTCACCGGGACTCAGAAGCCCCTGTAAACATCACCCCAGACAACTACACCCGAGGTCCGTTTTCAAAATCTGCGGATGCAAACCTAGGAGTGTGGAAGGGCGCACATTTCAAGCATACTGGGAAGGAACGCCTGAATGTGAAAAGCTAAAGAATTCCTTAAAAAATCTTTAAAAGCCAAAGCACATATGGAAGTTTTGATCAGCAGAATAAACCTAAGGCTTACTTCCGGTTTTTCAACTATCAAAGCATCCATTTTCTCCCCAGTTCAATGACACCAACTCTGAGTAACTCATCCTTTTTTCTGACAAGTTAGGCTGCACACCAGGAAAATCCGACTTCTTCGGCAAGGTGCAGTTTCGTTAGCAGTGCAAATGTGAGGACGTGAAGTAGTCCTACGCGAACTGTTTTGAATCGAGCTGAATTGTCTGACGATGCCCGTCATCGAAGAGGCCAACAAACTTGGTTCCTTGTATGTCAGTAATTATGAAGCAATCAGGTAAATTGCGGCCCTAAATCCGTGAATTGTATACTGCTTTCTTACTACCACAGACTTCCTACATTAGATGACCTATTCCAGGCTAACTGATCTATCACCGCCTTCTGGAATCTGAGGCTTAGTGAATAATCGATCTAAGTTGTTAGTTTCGGTACAACTATCGGTTAGTTGAGACAGCTATGCTTTCCATTCTGGCTGAAACTATCAATCGTGATCTTTAAAAGAAGTTGATTCAAGTATAAGGGAAACTTCCGGGCGCGGTTTGCATTACTAACGATGTGCTGGAGTATCACAGTGAGTGTGCTACCTTCAAAAGAAATGTTGTGACACGTAATGACTTACACAAAGAATAGAATAAAATCTGTGCAATTCAAAATATCTGTTCCAGACGACACCAGGGCGGCCTTCACACTGAAAGGCAAAACCAGTTTTCTGTTTTTCTGTTTCCAGATAATGGCGAATGTGACAGTGCCAATTCGCTTTTTGAAGTATCAGAGTGTGTCATGTAACCGCGGTGAAGAGCAGCAAATTTATTCGAGCAAATAAAGCAAGCCTTCATTGGAGCACCGGTTTTGGCTTAATGTGATTCAAAGCAGCAGCTACTCATTCATTTCTACAGAAGCTAATCCGGTTTGGGGGCAGCGCTGCTTCAACAAAGCCGTTTGTCATAAACGAAGAGCGTTTGCGCTAACAGAGCAGGAAATGTTGGCCAATAACGCCTCAACATCTAAAGGTCTGACAGGAAGACGGTGGTGATTACGGATAATAAACCACTCGTCTTTATCGCCAGAGTACCCTAGAGTGATGTGTCATGCCGTCTGCAAAAGGTGATCATACGAAAAGAACAATATGACGATAAACTTTCATACCAAAAAGAAAGCCAAATGTTTATCACAAAAGCTTTTTAGAGCTTACGAGTCAGGAGGTGGCATGAGGCAGAAGTTTAAGCTACTTAATTCTGTTAATAGGAGGTCCGTCACAGACAAGAAAAAGATCAGAGGGATCACCAAAACTTATCAAGTGTTCATCTGAGTATGGAAAGTTATTCACAGAGGCTGGCCGGCCACAAAAGAACAGCGCCTACTAGAACTCAGAATTCTCCCAATGACCGGTAGTTATTCGCCATCAAGAGTGAACTGATATTCAGAGGTGACGGAATGTGCATACCCACTTGTTTCCAGAATAAAATGATGCACACAGTCACCACCATTGAATGCTGGAGTCAACTGTAGAATGTAAAGGGTCCGCGAACTATCTTTCTTGCCCGGACTGACAGACCGTGTCAGAGATCACGTTACCAAGTGCATCTTGTGTTGAACCATCGGCTTTTACTTCTGACTTCTGAGTCCGCCATGTTAATTCGTAGCGGTTGAGTGCAATCAAAACACTACTTTTTGAGTCCTCCTTATCATGATTTTTTTGGAATCATGCAAATAACATGCACCACGGTTACATCAGTGACAACTCACCTGATATCTCATATTGCAGGATATTTGGTTCCCGGCACTTTGCTCACAGATAACGTGTCAAAACTCATGAACCTGGGTCCAAAACTTTTCATCGTCAAACTATCGCTTTGTGTTACAATTAATCATAAGTTAGCGGCATCCGTTAAAGCATGTTAAGCTTTGGTTCAAAAGCAAGGGGGGCTTCATACCTAATGTTGCAGGAGTAACAGAATACGCCACAAATGTTACTGCGATACGGTCCAGAAGACCCGCACATTGCTGCCCACTATTATCAGTTCGGTGGTTTGTACGCCACAACAGTATAACGAAAAGAGTGGAGCTATATTACACGCAAGACACGAAATTCATGTATATGCCCAAAACAGTGTTATAGCCATTGGAAAATGAAACCGAATTTATTTGTGACAAAGTTATCTGAATGCAGAGAAAAACGAAGACGGGCTGACTAGAACTGGGCATAGTTATCAAACGCGGAAGGGTGTGAACTTTGATAAAGTCTCTCAAACTCTGGAACAGTGTGTTTAGAAAGCAGAGCAATTGGATTGCACCAGAGAAAATCATATTTTTGAAAGGCTTGCTCAAAATAATAACACATTTTTGGCTCTAATTTTAGATTCTGTGGAGGATGACGGAAAGAGAAATCCATCTGACAACAAATCGACTTTTACTGACAGGCCCCAGCACCCAAACCGTAAACTTCAGTGGAGTGTCAGAAATATGCTTTAAGTTTAAAAATGGGAAGACAATATGTTACACAACATATGTTACACAACAATTTCATGCGGATAGTGGCCGAGACTCATAACAAATTTACTCTTACCCCTTCTTCGACGTTTGGGACTTGCCATCATTGGTGGTGTTGCAGGTCACTTTTGACACAACAGGAAAACCGTCAGCTATTCTTTAAGTGCATAATTTTTCGGTGCGCAGTTTTATGCTCCAGTGAAAGTTACAACTAGTTTTCACTCTGCTGTTCCCGTTTGAATACAGTTGATTCCAAATGCTTCAGAATCACCCACGAGCAAGCGTGAAAAGACATTCTTTCCGCCAGACAAAAACGGCAAATTCGGATCAGATATTGACTGGTTTCTTACAAGGACCTCTATACATATTAGCATAATCCAAGAAGAACAACCAAGGCGCGTCAGTTAAAACGAAGACATATCAGGTGAACACTGTTACTAATTTCACGTGGTAGTTCCTTATCTACCCGTTATATAGTACAGAGAATAAACTGTTCGAAGGTTAGAAAATAGCACCAAGTGAATCTACAACAGTGTTATTTAGATGTATACTTTTGTACTTGCTACATAAGCCTTTGGTGTTATCGCTGGTGTTTTCAAAGGGAACAGCTAACTTAATGAACACAACCATCCACCACGGTCTCTAAAACGTAAGTAGCAAGTGAGTGACCGAACGTTTCATACGGAAAATACTACTCCTAATAGCTTTCCACTTTTTTCTCCATTAGTGGATAGATTTTTGTGAATTTTTGGAAAAGCAAGCTACTCCAATTTTGACATAACGTGCGAAAATATGACGATCTGAAGAATAGGATTTTTTGTTGGGGCTTGTTTGGTGAATGAGGTAAGAGCATTCTGGATGCGTTATGCTCGGCCGTAGAAAGCAGATCTAGGGCAGCGATAAATCACTCGACAGAACACAGAAGTTGATTTGGTTACTTGGTTTCGAGTATATCACGAGGATTCATTCAGATTGCAGTGAAACCGAACAGATTATATTTCAGTAACCTGTTGTAGTGGTTAACGGCCCTAAGGAGACTCTAATGAACAGAACAAACTATCAATGTAAGTCAGATATAATGTCACAAAGGTAAACAATCCAAGGACATCTTGACTTACAGTTCACAAGAGGGAATTCTGCAGGTCCGTATTCCGTTGAACCACCACACCAAGAAGAAAAGGTTCTAAGTTCCTGGTATTCCAAACCTCCGGTAATCGCAACATTAATCCACTGATGTGAATGGATAAGTCCGGTGTTTGCAGCTATAATTTTTGTCCACGTTGGGACTTAGTGCAAGCCAATGTTATTCAACCGACGGTCACAAAAACGGTCACTCGGCAAAAGTCGAAAAGTCCCGCTGAGCCCAAGAAGCAGGGGCTTGTTGTGTATTTCAATAAAACAAACTTTTGTACAGTAACGTGATCGAACTTGACGGGAAGAAAGTGGATGATACTGAGCATAAAAAATAGCAGTTTACTAGAGCCAAACCCCCCCCCCCTAAAGCATCATACGGGTGAGTATGTCGCACGAAAATGTGTCGCAATCGTTAGTCTTTAGAACGTACAGGAAGTCTGTGATTTCGACCAGACCTTGTAAGTGAGGATGTGTGTGCTGTGTTGGTTGAAGTAGGGTTTGTATGGCTATGCGAGTGTAACGGAGGGGTTCGTATTATGATTATCATCGAGAGCTGGTTGTATGTACACGTAAGCAACCTTCAACTGATCGATGCTAACTGTGCCTTTGCGGCCGTTACGATCAATGACGAAATATTTGCTTTTTTGAGAAATCACCCGGAAAAGTCCGTCGTATGGTGGTTGTAAAGGCTTTCTGACCGCATCGACGCGCACAAAAACAAAATCACATGTAGCAGGATCGGGTGTACTTGAGTGGGCTTAGAGGTTTGTCGAGTGATCAGGGACGGATGTCACGCATGTATTGGCAAAGCCGAGGAGAGTAGGAATTAGGATCCGTTTCACCAGAAGTTGAAGAGTAGACCATCTTTTCACCTGGGAGGTGTAAAGTAGTGCCGAAAACGAGTTCGGAGGCTGTGTAACTCGAGTTTTCTTTAACAGTTTTGCGAATACTGAGAAGAATGAGTGGGAGACGCTCCGACCAGTGTGCTTGGGGGGGCGATCAGTGATGCCTTGAGCTGTCGAGGGAAGCGTTCGACCATGCCGTTGGCAGCCAGATGTTTCGTGGTCGTTCGGAAGTGATCCGTGCCAAGTTACCGTTTGACGTCGTGAAAAAGTGTTGACGTGAGTTGTGGACCTCGATTAGTGGTAATGGTTGCGGATACACCGAATCTGACAATCCAGTTGTCAACAAAAACTCTAGCAACACTTTCAGCTGATGTGTCATTGATCGGAATGGCCACGGGCCAGCACGTGAAACGGTCGACATAAGTAAGGATTTGTGTGAAACCTCTGGACGGTGGCAACTGTCCAACAAGGTCGATGTAGACCTTTCGGAAGCGCGAGTCAGGCAGCTGAAAAAGTCCATGTGGAGAAATGGTATGCCAATGAATCTTGCTCTTCTGACAGTCGAGACATTGCTTAGCCCAAGTATGGATCTTTTTTAACGTTTAACACTTCCGCGGGCCCGGTTGCTGCCAAAGCGAGCAGCATGGGTCAGTTGCAACTGGTATCTGGTTAACTGAAATGAGATGAAAGTTCACTAATGGCTGAATGAATTAAAACTGTTATGTGACACAAGATTTTGATGAAAGACATGGAAAATCAATCAACGAGACCTAGAAAGGAGTGGTGAGCAACCAGTTTTGACGGATGACAACGTAGTTAAAAGCGTGTAAACCAGTGAATACCACACCCCAATAATCTGTTTTTGGGAGACTGCAGTTATGAACACCATTTCGATTTTTCAATTTTTCAAAAAGTGTGAAATATATAAAGCACGCAAGGTATGTAAGCTGAACAGCAGAAGGACACAAGCTGTAATCTGAGCTTTTATTCAGCACTAGTTTATCCCTTACATTCTTTAAGATAGGGTGTGTAGGCTTCGTGAACCCAATGTAAACCGGAGCATTTGACATTCTAAAAAGTCCCCAAGATATCCATGCGCTTTCTGTAGATTAATTAACTACCTGAAACAAGCACTGCCAAGCACCTGAAAAATTCGAAATTGATTCTGGTCTATAACGGTGAAATAGTAAGGCAAACGGTCTCTGTAGTCCTGTGCGGACAACGGGAAACTAGGTAACGCTTCTGGAAAACGTTTTTCTTGTGAAGTTCCGAAGAATAAGGGTACTTATGTTTAGCTGATACTGTTCACGGAGCGTCATAAAGGGCGAAATTCCCTCAGAAAACCATCTAATAAGATTGATAAATGCAAAACTTGTACATCTGTGTGCGGTACATATATATATATATAATAGCCTAATGTTAAGACACAGAAACGTATTTCTTGACTCAAAACGTCTGTTGTGAACCAATCTTGAAGTAGATTTCACACAACATGACTGTTCAAGATGTATTCGTAACAGCATTTGGTTGATTTTGATTTGATTATATTTAGCTTAGTGTTTTACTAATAGGCCAAAACTAGTGTAACATTGAGAAAAGGTTTTTTGTTCAGTATGTTTCAGACCATGTACATATTCTTATCCAGGCATGTTTTAGTATTTAACTAGATTTTCAGGATGAAGGAAATTGATAGGATATTCTTTGGGAATTAAGTACAATTGGATGTTGGTTTTATGACTACTTAATTTTATTGCAGGCAAATCAGGTTATTTGCTTGGTACGGACCATCCTGAAAAACTAACAACATAAAGCAGCATTTTTATCTATAACGGACTCTTACAATTCAGGCAGTGGAGACCAAAACATTTGAAATTCAAAAACGTGTAACCCCGGAAAGTCGTGCAAAGATGCCCACGTTGCTCAACAGCAACTTGACACACTTCGATAGCATTTCCCTTGTTTACTGTACCATCCTCATAAACAAAGACAACAGAGGCGGATCGGTTGTCCTATGTTTTCAACAACTTCTTGCCTGATCCAGTCTGGAGTACTTTCTAAAATAACAGAACAGCTGTTTTGTCAAGGAGCCTATGGAAAGAGTAGTTACTTTTCAAGTGTTTGCAGAATGCTTGTCCGAAAGTTGCTTGGAAGAATACAGGCCAAGAAACCGTTTGGCATAAACTTGGAGCATTCCATTGTACTGCACTACGTGGACCATATTCACGCTTCAAATGTGGGCATAATGCATCGGATATACGCGGTTGCTACCCCAGACTAAATTCCAAACAGATATGCTGGTGTAGTTCTGATGAAGTGGTACCTATTTTTCTAAGTTGCGACAGAAGTGAAGCTGTTCTGGAATACGTGTATTCCCATTACTCGCAGACGTTTCATGGCACGACGTTACATCGGGCTACTTCGCTCCTTTGTTCTCCGACTTCGTTTAAGTATTTGTTCAAACCTCAGTGCAACCACTGCTTCGTGGAGCAATCATGGCAAGCGGTTCCGTCATTTTGGAGTGACCTTACTAAGCCCTCACAACCAGGATCAATGATATTGACGTGTGTATTGAAATCCACTGTGAAACATCAATAAAACAAATTCATGTATTCTCAATGAAGTCATGTTATTTGATACGGGGTTTGAAACTGCAAGCGATGTGGCGGGAAACATTTATGCTAGATATACTATAGTGACCGAACTATCCAGCTTAAATCTCAGAATCACAGAAGGGAAAACAGCGATTGATATCTCATCTGCAAGGCGATCAATTTTCTAAAGTACCAAATAAAAGATAGTAGATCTACGGTAACTATCGAAACGGTTGTGTGCAATTAGAATACAACATTTACGTGTAATTAAATCATTTCTGTTTGACCTTGATAATAAAAAAACAAAGAACACCTCAGAATAATTCCGGTCGTTCATACGTAATATCGTTCGAAAATATACAGTCACTCCACGAATGCCACAAGTTATAAACTGGACTTTTCAGAGGTTTCTGGAACATGGAACCGGTGTCTTTAGTGAACACCTGTTGCTCGTGTTTTGTTTTGTCCTGCTTGCTTTCACAAACCTAACTTATCTAAACGTATTATGTGAACTACAGCAGAGTAGTGGTCACACCTTTCTACGCCATTAACCGTGCGCAACATGGTCACATTTTTAACGTTGACGGGACTACCCTCAGGGCCATCTTTGAACCGATTCTCAGACTGCTGCCTGCATTTATGATTTGGACGGGTAGGCCGAGCGCGTCCACCGAGACCCATTTACACCGCAACACCAAGAAGCTTTGACGTTCCAAGAAATGGGTTCGAACAAGAACAACTGCAGCCGACTGGTGGCGGTTCGCCCTAATGCCTTTTGACTCAAGTTCAGGAGGGCATCATCAGGTTATCACTTTTTATTTTCCCAAAAACATTAAACATTCGTTGAGTTTTCGTTGAAAATTTTGGGTCTTAGCTAATTACCACAAGGGCCACTAGTCAAGCTTCAACTTTAGTCGACTATAATTGCAATATTTCGAAAAACTTTACAATGCCATACTGCGAAGTGCCTGAGTTGAATATATTCTGCGCAACTGTTCCATTTTAAGTGCTTGAGCGAGTAGCGGTCGTATTGATACACGTTTATTCAACTCAATCCCGTACTTGCAAAGTGAACAAATTAGAATGAGATTTTGCGTAAATTCAACCTCTGGAATATTTACGATCACATTATCCATTTTAGACGATAGCAATAGTGAACTGTGGTCTGCTGTCAGGGGTAACCGCACAGTGTTTTGCACGATGAGTGAAACTTCCATCTGAGAATTCGTCACTCTCAACTTTCAAGATATCGTGATGTGGATTTTGCGGTTGAAGGACAAATGGAGCTTTATCCTCCCGAAGCACGAGGTGATCGCACCGCTAAACAGCTGCTAGTGGCCGAACGGTCCAATGTTCAGGCCACTAGACAAAAGATGACTACATGGAGTTTTATGAGATACGCACTGCTGACGATTCACAGTGAGAATGAAACAGTTCTGCAGTGCCTCTCGACTTTTCAGCATAACTTTACAGAAGGAAATCTCTAATTGTACTCACAGCAGTCAAAGTAAATACTCATGGCTGGCAATAATGGTTCATGTGGTTAGATAAGTTGTTTCACCTGAACTACAAGTGGAATCAAGTTTTAGCCTTGGTAACGTCGTTTGCAAACTAGACATAGAAAATTGTTTCAGCTCCGTGGTTTAATGCAACGTGAATATGTATACTTCGGGCCAGACTTTTAATCGCTGGTCTCACACAAGAATCCGCATTCCATCACTCACAAACATTACACGAAAATAAACCACTCAGTTTTGCGAAAAATGTGAAGTGTCTACAGTACCTCGTTTCAATCATAATCAAGCAAAGGATTCCTGTGCATTTTTGTCGTGGGATATCAACTTCTTAGTTACAAACCGCCGCAGAATGCTTGAAATTTGCCGACTTGATAAGTGATTTTCAGCTGGTTGACAGAAGTAGGTGTTGTTCTGACATTATTTTACTGTTCACAAGTGCACGATCGCTATAAGGGGTTAGATTCATTTGCTGTGAAATGCGTGATTTCACAGTTGGTATTGGCGTTCAAGTTTTGGATATAAAAGAGTTGCTGTTAAGATGCACATTTAAAATACGGCTCCTTTTCAAAGAGTAACTTACTTAGTCCGCTGCTGGCAATTGATTTTATGGGTAAGACCAAAAGGATTGTGCTAGAAGAAACCGTTACGGAAATACCTGTGTGTTTCTGCCTCATGGACGATATATTCACTACTGCAGGGAAAAGAAAACGTGTCAGAATTAGTTAAAATTTAACCTGTCTCATCCAACGACTAGTTGCACCAGTGAAGCTAGACCAATGTTTTTTGGTGGCGATGTCCGCGAGAAGCCTCACTGGTCTGTCCCTAAGAAACTGGCTTGGTCCAGATAGTACACAAATTTTCACAATTTTTGGATTTGAAGTACAATCGAAGTTCCGATAGTTGCTTAGCGTGTGCAGTCTGTGAAATCTGCTCTGCAGAAACCCTGTAAATGGAACAGAGATGAATAAATGACACTGTGATAGAAAACTGGTTTCGGAAAAACTCCTCCGGGTACATATGCCCCAGTTAGTCCTACCAAGAGACGTGGCGGACACCATTCCCTAGAAATAAGCGGCATCCTAAACTACCACTTAATGACGATAGTACGTCAACGACCGCCCAGATAATGCTAACTAGACCAGTTAACTGAACCTTCAACGCTGCAACTCTCAGAGTTCCTTCATGAGAATTACTCTGATCATAGTTTATCCGTTCTCAACTCATCCTTGATGATCTATCCACACACATTCGAGTGCTTTGCAAGTTATAGTGGTTGCACGACTCCACGACCATTTCAAAGGATTAAGGAACAGCTGTAGGATTTCTGTATGACCAGGCTGATATCGTGATCGGTTCTTATCTGAACGTTCTATGTAAGTCGTTTGAGGTTGCTTACCATGTACCCGTACGCAACGTCAAGGCCCATGACAAAGTTTGCTTTTTATGGCCCAGTCTATTGCCATCAAAAGCCGTCCGTCCATATTTTGTTTACAAAAGAATTGATACCACACACACTCTCCAATAGTCTAAATAAAGCCAACCCCACAAATCCTTCCAGACTCCTTCCCCATATCCAAACAAGACGAACCTAGTATAATCTGTTCAAAGGTCTAAAAAATTCCGTTTTACCGCCTTGAATTTTGTCATACATTTTGCGATTAAATTGACCCGGTTGGATTTCACTGAATGCACCTGCTTGTGTCTTAATTATCCATATCCAGTGTAGTTACTTGCAAGCTGTAAGCACCAGTGGACCGTTTGCTGGAATCTACCGCGTGAAATTTCACCCTTTTTCAAATACGCAGGCAGTATGTATCGGCTAACCTTCTTCCTTCCTTGTTTACGAAATGGAGGGCAACTTTATTTGAAATCGATCGATCACACTGGATACGCTGTTCAACGGACTGTGGCATGTGTGATTTATTCATTCGGATCCTTGACTTCGATCGGACGTTACGCTTGCTGCATAATACACTCAACCCAAATGGACAGAATAAAGCTGCTTGGTCGTGAGATGGGTTTTGGTCATTAGGACAATGGAGGACAAATACACAGCCCCCGTGAATAGTGGAACAGTAAAGAGCCAGTCTGCGACTATAAAAATATCAGAACATAAATCAAGGTGAAAACGACCATGCATGCTGCTGATTCGTGCCACAATGTTAAAAAAACTCGCCGAAAGTGCAAAAAGTAAAACGGCCTCGCGCTTTATCTTCAGGGGGACTGTCTGACCTTGATCTGACTGTCTGATCGGCGTTTAGTGGAGCTTGAGGGTCTCAGGAGGTTTCAACTATTCTGGGATAATCATCAGGAATCTGACATTCCTGACACAAGATGTACCAGGTCTTCTATCAGTAAACACAGATGTCGAGTAACTTCTCTGTATATACGATTCCTCAACCTTAAGTACACCCCACAAACGCGTGCATCATCCGAGACCGTCGATCAATGACGGGTATCCCCTATGACTCTTCTGTCGGAGTGAATGATCGAGTAACGAAAACGAGTCTCCAAACCCCAAGCTCCATGCTCCCGTTTCTGCTCATGGGGACTGTTAAGTAATGGGGTGTACTGTTCAATTATTACTCTCAAATCGATTTGGTTAGTTGTTGAACTGGATAACAGCTCCGGCTGATGGTCTATGAATATCAAACTAGCTTAACGACTCCCCTTAAATGAGAGATACAGCCACTTCATACATCCATTGCGACACATGCAGCATGGTCAAAAAGTACAAAGCAAATGGGGTTAGACACCGTAAAAGGCAAAATTTCAGTGAGATTCACGCATCCACACATATCAAGGAAAGTGCAACAGATCTGCCTGACACTTCTGAGTCTGAAGTGGTGGCCCTGGTGTAAGTACCCAATAAGGTCTCAACGAGCTTGACTGTTACCGATAGATTACAGATTGCCAGATTATTGATGGGAAAACAGAGCTATATCAGCGGAACTACCAGTTTTAAGAACAGCTTCGGGTAACAGTTTTACCATCAATCCGTCTATTGGTCCTATCCAACTCCTCAACCTCAGCACCAAAGTTTCTGTCTGCTCGTTGCGAGTAAAATTCAGACGTAGGTGAAGGGTCATGGGTCCATTATGTGTTTGCGAAGTCAGATAAAACTTTTTTTTACATAAAGTGGCGTCTTATATAAGCAAGTGCTTTTTGGGTTGGCCTGCATAATATGTTCCTTTGAGGGTGGTATGCACTCTTGCTTTTATTGATTCCGTGACGGTGCCCTTGCACCGTGGCGTCGGACAGACTGCTGTGGCACTGCACATGGCGTGGCCTGGAAATGACTCATCTTAGACCACCATCTGGATGCAAAACTGCCGACGTTACCAAGCCTATCGGATAGTAGTTTCTTGACAAGTAGTGACCGTGTAATCAGGCTGATAAGCGTAGCTGCAGTTGATCACCGCATCATCCGCCGAAAGGAAGATCAAGGCGTAAGCTGCTCTTAGTGATTTTACATAACCAACGAGTAACAAAATCCCGATTGCTAATTCACTCCGTGAGCCTAAGCCAGTCGGGTGGAAGTAAATATTTCTGCTGTTTTGAGCTTTCTGCCGCTTCCGTCTTAGTGCCATAGATGGAAAAAATTCAACACCTTGAGAGCTTGACCATCTGACTAGCTTGCTAATAGAGTGAGAAAGAACCAGCACATGCGGGAGGAATGGAGCCGAATAAATAGGCAGACATATGAGGTAGGCTTTGCGCTGTTGTTTTATTGGTCACTGCAAGGATCAAGCAGGATCACAATGTCACTCTCGGACATGTAGTTGAAACGCTGCCTCCGTACCAATTACGACAGTGACCGGCTTTGAGTAAAAGCTTTAAAAATCATCCGGCACACTTTCTGTACGAATTAAAGGCCTGAAAGGTTGTTGGTTTTAAAAGTAGCTGTTGTACTGGCTTGCTCAGTTGAGGTTTGGTTGAATATTACGCTGGATGGTGGGATAGGTAACAGATAAGTGTGCTTTAGTCCATTTGTTACAGGCCTGTTAAGCAAAACCATTTGCGATTTGGTCGATTTTCACATTACCACTTCAGTTCAATATCGGTTGGTGCAACATCTCTTTTTGGCTATTTATATAGTCGCATTGTGGAAAGTTTCTCGTTGTGGCAATGCGATATGGTGGTTTTTATTTAAAAATTTTTGCACTGCATAATGGATTTCTGTATAATTAAAAGTGCACTACTCCGCATGTGGCAGCATACTTTCAACACTAAATGAGCTGGGAGATATTTACAGGTGTGGTGACAGACTGATTTATGAGCAACCGCTCATCGATCAGCCATAGATACAGTGATATACTTGGTTACGGTGGTGATTGATCGTTTAATGATTGGTTGAGATGACCGTCCTCTTCACTAATGTTAGAGAGAACCGTCCATATCTTGTATCGGAGACAAACCAGTAGAACAGGGGTCTTGCATCACACCAGAAAATCACCATTTGCGAAAGTTCTGGAGTTGCAAACAATGTCAGCCTGCAAAATGCATTTCTCATAGACGATTCAAGTAGGTTCCTGAGCTTCATGGAATTTTGATAATGTTGATCATCAACACTAGGCGCTCGTTAGACTGTTGCTTTCCCGAACCTCCCCTATAAGTAGTACGACTACAGAACTGTCGGTTCATTTTTGCCGCATCTATATCACTCGTAATTCTCTCCCGATAGAAGTGTATGAAGTTAAGCCAATCGATATGCGGTTTTAACGTTAGAATGCTGGAGAAAGGCATTGCAAAGGATTCAGTGAGAATGCTGTCCAGCTTCACTGCCATCTCCATGAAATTCACATACATTTGCTCCTTCTTTCACTTAGTAAACTCAATCTGAATGAACAGAATAACCCTGCATATATGTTTTGCTCTGTAAGAACAAAGATCCAGTTAAATGCCACAATACAATGAAAGGCGAATCAACAAATATAAAAATTTATTGGAGGAACATCAACATCCTTGCAGGTTATTGCACGCTATCTCAACTTACTCCAACCAAACAGGTAAAAACTGATAAAGCGAGAAATCTTCGTATTGGAAATTGGTATTTAAGTGAAGCACAGACCAAATGCTACAATTTAACGTGTTGATCCACTTCGATCCACGTATAATACGCAAAGCTTGAACAATCATTGGGTTCAGCCACGATTTTACAATCTGTTGAACAGAGAGTTGTGCTATACTCTTGGAACAGGTTACAGTCTTGTGCTCAGATCTACACTTTGTTTGCCTAGCTGTTGGTTGCAAGCTCCAGTGTCTTCCGTTGGGCAAGTTCTATGTCAGTTTTCTTCTGAAATGCAGCAATCCGAATTGTTTAAACCAAACAAAAAAGGGCTTAATCCTTAGTCACAAATTCCTCCTTAGGCACAAAAATAATAGACTTTCCTGTGAAACCTGGAAATGATTAAAAATACGAGGCGATTCCTCGTGGATGGGTTGAGTGTTAGACATTTTGTTCAGTCTGTCCAGATTATACCTCTGTGATTGTGCGTCAACAAGAAAAACTAAAAACAAAATTCTATGATACCTCTTTGGTGGGCACATTCCATCCAAATAAGCAGTCCACTACAATCCCCTAATCACACGAGAAATAAAAGGGAAACGTTGCCTTGACTACGAAGGTAAGGCACAAGACAATTAAAATACAACCCCGCTTTTCAGGCAAAAATTTCGTATTTCTGAAGCTACGAATTGGAATCTCCACATGTAACTGACCGAGGGTGAAAAATCTGTGTGCCAATAATAGCTTCTCAGGTGTCCCAGGTGGATTGAAAATGAGCCTGATGAAATTACATGATAAGTATTATTTACAACCCCTTGTTGGGTAATGTTATACTAAAAATAATTACGCTCCGTGTGGGCACCACATCTTTTCGCGTAGAAATCCCCCAGAGAGTTTGCCTTTATTTTCCAAGTCACTATCCGTCGTTTGCTTTCCTACTACAAAGTGAAACAAGCTTCTTGATTCCAGCTTGACAGCTGTGTTCCTTACAGGTAATATGACAGGGAGTCTGATGTATCCTCATAATATAGACAGCTTTTTCAACACAAGTGTTGTGAAAAGTGAGGAAAGGTTTTAGTGCTAATGAGGATTAGATCAACTCTGCGTATTAACAGTCTGGACTGTCAGGTGTTATCTAGACTTCAAGAAGATAATAAAAAACGTACGTAAACGCACGCGGTCCCCATTTCCAGTTGTACATTGCCCCACTGGATTAGGACTAACTTCAAAATTGTTTATGCTTCCCCCTGCAGCCAACCTGCTGTCCGCTTCAACTACTGCCATTGATTAAATCGGTTTCCCTCACTGGGGCACTACCCTGGCAAACGTCTACTTATAGATCTCTACATTTTATCGTTTTTCTTTGTCAACCTCTACCATTTAAGCTTGGCATCTTTAATGTGGGAATATTTATATGTAGAGATAACAGGCGGTCTTAGCTTGGAAAAATTAGGATTCAGGATGCAAACTCTATGATCACTTTTGAGAGGTGGGCGTTTTTTTTCCTGCCTTGGAAACCCAGCGGTCTAGGCCATTAACCAGGCAAAAGTTTTCATAAATTCGAAGCCTTCTACCCAGATCCAAACAAAATTATGACGGTAAGCAGTGCCTCCACCGAATGTATCACCTGAATTCCTCAGTCAAACCAGTTCACGAAACAGGTTTCCAACAGAAAACACTATCATTTTTCAATGAAGAACATATGGCATATGTGCCGTACTTACTGGCACCTTGGAAAGAGATGGCGTAACTCACAAATGACTACCGCTAGCTTTCTGCGCATTCCACACAACTTTGGAACACACGGGCTCAATACCATCTAGTGTACAGAAAGGTGAGCCGCACCTTTCCTTGAAACGTAAATTTATAGAATTATAGAAGCTGACAGTTAGAAACGCCCCTCCCTGCAAAATTTCTAAAGCCTTCCCGTCTAACTCGCGCAACAGGTGCTGGATTGTTAGAGTTCAGCAAATTATACTGTGAACCAAGAGGTTGGTTGAGTCACAGTCCCTGACAGCATCCCAAGCGATTAGCAAAACAGTTTAAGGCCGGATATTTTCATAGTGTGTCTCCTACAAATTCTCTCATTAGGAGAAAATTCGCAATTGGCAAATGCACAAAGCTATCGGGCTACACAGATATGCCAAAGCTTTCATATAAATCAGTGTGTATTGTTCACGAAAAGCTTTATTGTTTTCTCAGAATTTGGAACCGACTGGAAGTCCTTTAACCTTGAGCTGGTTTACCGCACCTCCCAGCTTTAAGGAAGCTATTCATGACCTCGATGGAAAAGTTTGATTTTGATCTCATCCACCGTCTTAGCTTTCATCATTCTCCACGGACCACCCGTTGCGTAATGAAGACTTACACGGTAAGGTTTGTTTTCCTTCGCATGTTGTATTTGTCGGAGACAAAAACATCGCCACACATCGTGAGCCAACGATAACGGTGTTTTTTGATGCCACAACAACCCTTGAACATAGTGACCAGCAGGTCCGACAAAAATGCCTATCTAAAGATGGGGTCAAAGCGAACTACTATTAAGCCACAGGGAAAGACAGGGTAGACGGTCGCCTCTGGCACAGTGCGAGAAGATTGTCCTTAATCCTAATTCCTCAATTTACTGACTGAGGACATCCTTCACAATGCACTAGAAGGCTAACAGAATAGGATGTCGGGTCAAATCCACTGAATAAGCCGGGAAACGTGAGATTCTTTAACATTTGGAAAACCCAAATACAGTCATTCCTACTACGATCGTCGGGACTGACTGTGATCGCTCGCCTGACCAGGACCCTTCTACAAATGAAAAGTCCATTTCCGTAAATCATCTGAACTAGCGAATCAAGCTTCTCACAACGAAATAAACTAGGTTGCATCACGCCATAGGTGAGACAACGCATGCACTCTCCCTCGATTTTGCAATAAATCTAGAATAAGTTTTACAACTTTGTCACAGAAACAAGTACCAGCAACATATATTAGGTATAATGAAAAGGCGGCTATCAAACCAATTATTGTGGTTTGTATACGAACGTGACCTCTCATGAACCATAAAAGATTAGTCCATTATTTCAACAATTATTTGGCAGTTATGTACTGAGAGATCCCGGATTTGCAACTGAGCCGTCACACCCCGCTATTTTCAAGAGTTGCTGTTACTACAGCTTAAAAAATATCAGGTACTCATACTAGAAAAATCACTCTCTCGTTGCGTAAAATTTGATGTGCTTTTTTTGGCGAGAGAAGGTCAGAGCAAAAAAATGCCCCTGGGACGCAAAGTTCGTTTTTTTTTCGCAGGTGCACTAGATCGGCCAGGTGGAATTAACAGTATTCAAAAGTTCACTAAATGTTCTGTATAAGCTGCCGGATATTTCGTTTTCACCTTGGCAGCGAAATTGTATTAAATTCGCAGCTACACTTTAGTCAGTGCTCAGCATTGTCATCGGAATGTAAAGGAACAGCGAGAAGTTCCGAAATAACTAAATACTAATGATCTTGTTACCCAAGTATATGAAATTAGACCAGTGCATTTCTTCAACACAGAAAATCCGGAAAAACGAAGTGGCTTTGCTCCTGCTTAACGTAACTTCACAGGGTTCTTCCGCCAACCACACGAAGTGCATCAAAACACTGCAGCTGAACCAGGCTGAGGGTACACGGACATTCATAAGAGGCGGCCCAGTTACTACACAACTTTCATCGTACGACAACTTTAGATAAAGCAATAAAGTAGGAGGCCGACACAAACATTTAGACAGCCCGATAAAAATTCAGTCGTTGAATGCAGTAGAAATGGTACTTTGAGACTTTTGAGGTTGCTTAAGAAGTCCTTGTTTAGCTGTTCAATTTGGTTATAAAAACAGGCTTGGAAAGGGAATCTGCGAAAAACCCGGGGTGGCTCAAAAAGTTTATTTTTTTAGGTTCATTTGAGTAGGCTTCCAGTCTTTCCTACTTCACATTTTTGTTGTGTTGAAGAAATTTATTGGCAGTGTTTTTTGGCTTCAAAACCAATGATGGCTTAATGGTCTGTAGCATTGACGTCAAAGTTTGATTGTTCCTCAGTGAATTACTGTCAGAAGGATAGTTTGCCAGCTTAATAAATAGACTGTCACGTCATGAGTGAAGTGACATAGCAAACCCTCAGCGATGTACAGTGCTGCCTGTCGGTCATAAAAGTAACTTGTGCTTTATTCGTTACCCTTCCCATATGGGTATCACGTACGTCGTCCTGAAAGCTTACGCAGTGCGGTCCGCATCTGAAGAACCAGTCGTGATGATGTGCTGAAATGAAAGGCTTAGATTCTAAAGGTCCTAAGAACGCCGCCAACAAGTATAAAGCAAAGCAATTCTAGAGTCGTAGATGGAGTTGGCAGCGGTACAACCTGCAGAGTCGAAATTTTATGTAGGATCCAGGAGATGACGGATGTTCCGGAACTATAGTGGCAACCAGCGACTTGTCCCGCGCAGATAGAAACACTAAAGACCTATCATGTTTTGGCTACTTTTCTCTGGCAGACCAACTAAAATGACCCACTTTGTTGTACAAATCTAAACGGGAGCATCTTTGCTCTGTGACCAGTTTTTTTTACTACCAAGCTATTGCACAAAATTGTACCATATAGGTGTGATGGCATGTTATCGAAACAAACGTTTCTGGTATACAAAAGCGCAGTTTTACGAGTCTGGGACGGTTAGCACTTGAGTTCAAAAGGACGAGGGTGTTTGAAATTCAGGCTTAGAGGGAAAAGTGATTTCAGGTTTCTTGTGTTGAGATCCTGTGCAAAATCTAGGTCCCACCTGTGTTCATTTTTATGTGAGAGATCAGAGGCCATTTTACTTAGACTTTAAAGGTGGCAGTGATGACATACGGTTGGGAATAAGCGGTCTATCTTGCGTATCGTTATTTGCTTGCACACTAGTAACTATTTATTCATCTCACTACTGCAAAACTGCTGCCATACGTGTACAGAAGATCCAAAACTGCATCTCACTCACAGGATCAGAATAGCGTGACGTACCTCTGTAACTATATCAGGTCCAGTTCAGCCATTACCATCCGAATTAAACCGGCTTATTAAAACAGCGCAACAGGCAAAGATACGTTCACTGGTCAAGATTTTACTAACAAGCAGTGGTGCATCAACCGAGCCCCGGGATTTCAGTGCTTGATCACGCCACTTGGTCTAGGACTTGTGAGGGTAGCATCGCAACTCAGGAATTTTCCCGTCATCATCGGCTTGGCTAACCGAGAAAGTTAGTCGCGCGAGGCTTAGGGTCGCAAAGCACATTCATTTGCATTGTGTTTAGCAGTGGAAGAGGTGGTTAAACTTTACTGCAGCGTGTATCGCACAAAAAATACTAGGGATAAACGGTGCATACTAGATCCTTTCCGTGGTACCAACAAGTGAGACATCATAAGTCCTATCAACACCTCAGAATACCAGACTCGCTGTTGTTACCCATTCTGAAGTTCAAACGACCTAGCGACCAGGACTTAATCGGAAAAGAAGCAGGGAATAATGTCGGCTTGCAACAGCAGATCAGCTTGGCTACGAATCACCAACTTGGTAGTTAGAATGGTACTTGTGCACCATTTGTGCAAGTATTTTCTTGTCAATTTAGTGGGCACTTTGTAGGCACTCACAGATTTGCGCCTGAATAGTAACAGAGTGAACTTTAATATAAAGTGACCACCATAGGTCAGTGAAAATAATTGCCCGTGTTTTTTTTAAAAAAGGGGGAATACAAGGCAGTTACTGTGAATGCTAGTCGAGTACTTAAAAAAGGAATGTGCACTAGTAATGTACCTCTTGTTCCCTCGTTACTCTTGTCACCTGTGAAAAAAGACTATATCTAAACTCAGTGTAAACGCTGAAGAAAACTTATGGTGTGGACAATGAACTTGTACAAATGTACTTGCTAAGGAGAAAACAAATCACACCGTCTCCATTGCAGCAGATTTCCGCTTATTTACAACAGACCGGGTTAGGTATGGAGCTTGCTACTCAAGGAAACTAATTGCCATACAAGGTGGTTCACACCGTTGGTGGGGTAGACTGAACAAGAAACTTCGCAAACGATATTATTTTCGTCAGCTTCTCTGAGGCAAAGCAAAATAGTGATATCACAAAGCCCAAAATAATGTTTTCTCATACGAATACAGGTCATTTGATCGCTTGTCTGTAAAATTTGTCGACTATTCCAACCATCTATATTTGTTACGTTTGTACAAAGAAAGTAACCACAGGTTCCGACAACGGAGTGAAGATGATAGGATGACTATTGTATATGACTGACAAAAAACATTCCGACATCGTTCACACCTAACCAGATGTTTCTCTCAGACAACCTCAGGAAGAAAGTGCCTAGTCTAAACCGAAAGCAAACCGACACAGTTTGTTCTCGTCTGCCTCCTGCATTTTCTTCCCACATTCAATACTGTGCCCCTATTCAAAGCCATTCCTTCATCTGTGTATATCCGATGAACCCCGCATACTCACTGACAATCCATCATTAGGTATTGAATCGTAACCCTGACAGCTTTTGTGAACATTCTCCTTGTGCTCCTTGAGCGGTAACAGTGTGTTAAGACCACAAGTTTGTTGTTGAAACTTTTCGGGGTGAAGCATACCCGTGAAGCATACCCGCCCCCGGCTGAAGTTTTATGACATTCTAAACTTTCTCTGGGAGCGAGTTGGACATAATTTGATGTTCCTTCTCTGTTCGTCTAGAAATTTTTGTACAGTTGGTACCACTGTTTGATAATGAACCTCAATACTCCATTATTATTAGCTGGTAGTGTTAGTGCATCATTTATATGACCTTTCATACATTTTTCCCGGATCACCAAGAAGCGGTCCAGTAAAACAAGGGTGTATAGTCCCGTAGACAAATCCAACAATAATGAAGCAATCTACCCACAGAGAGGTCCAAACGCTTGTTCAAAACTATCTGGAAAACCCCTTTCCAAGCTCTTGTGCTTTCCCATCGTAGCCTTTACGAAAGTCCACTAAGACCAGCGGTGTTCACTCTAGCACACTTTTGGTGCGGCAGTTAGACGCTAAATTGAAACAAGAATTTCAGACGGAGAGTTGGCACGAAACTTGCGCTTCTACACCGGGGGTAAAATATCCGTGAAATCGTGTTGAGCGACTAAGGCATTGCTACAAAATGAAATGGACGAGTTCACGTGACTCCTAAAAAGCTCTGGAAATTAATGAAAGGCCTACAACGAGTCTTTGGTGGTGACACCCACAGAATGTTGCATATGACCAGTTA